>JBCJKH010026528.1:0-20058 GCA_039877255.1 Loriculus beryllinus
AGCCCAGCTCTCTCAGCCTGGCTCCAGAGCAGAGCTGCTCCAGCCCTTGCAGCAGCTCCATGGCCTCCTCTGGCCTCCCTCCGACAGCTCCACGTCCCTCTTGTGTTACGTTTACAATTCAAAGCCAGCGAGCACAAACCGTGCCCCAAGGCCCGGGTGACTGTCTTGGGGTTCCCCGGAGGCTCAGAGGGGTGGCTGCCATCCGGACGCCTCAGCACGGAGCCTGAGGCGGCCCGACGCCCGGGGCAGGGTGCTGCCGCTGCCTAGAGCAAACCCTCCGAGCCCCGGCGGCCGTGCTCGGCCCCGGAACTGCCGTTCCCGAGCCGCGGGGCCCCGGCGGACCCCGGCGCACGGACCGGAGGCACGGCCGAGGCGGCGCTTCCTGCGCGGCAGCCTTGGGGTGGGCCGAGGTACGCTCGGCCACCGGCTGCCCGCCCTCGGGCCGCCTCGCCGGGCCCGGTGTTGCCCGGCCTCGCCATGCAGCGCTTTACGGTCAACATCAAGCTGCCGGCACGGACCTTGACGGGCGCCCTCAGCGCGCCAAATAGGGGAGCGGCGGACTGGTGAGGGGCCGGGCCGGGACGGGAGGGGGATGGCTGCGGTGTCCCGGGCAGCCCCGCGGCTCCTTCGCCTCAGCCGCTCCTGGGCTCCGCTCTCCGGTGCCTGCCTGGTTCTGTCTCTTCCCGCTGTCCGGCGGCCGCGGGTCGCGCTTTGAATGTGCCGTTCGTGCAGCCGCAGGTCCGGAGGCTCCGCCTGCGGTGGGGGCTGTTGCTGCTGTCCAGCTCTGGAGCAAGACCAAAGCATGGCTGTGGATGGGCATGGACCGGTCCCTTCTGCCGGCGACAGAGATGTCTGAAGAGGCAGAGATCTTGGTGGTGAAACGAGCTGCAGAGATCAGAGCGGCTGCTTCTGGTTTCTGTGCCTGTTATTTGTGAGGCTTGATGTAAAGCCAGGACATACATTGGTTTATGCATTCATTGCTCTGAACAGCGAGTTCACCCAGCTGGCCATTATCCTAATACTCTGAGTCTTAAGGAGTGAAAATGATTCTATCATTCTATAAAATGAATGAGCTGAATCAAGTAATTTCTAAAACCTGCGGCCTTTAGGTTTGTCTGCATTGTTTGTGAGCATTGAAGGACTCTGAAGTGCTTAGTTTGAAACTTGGATTTTGCTTTAGACGGTTCCCACTTGTTTGCAGTTCACTGCAGCTTTATAATTCCCGTTGGTGGCCGCAGTAACCTCTCCTGAAGTCAGATGGGCCTCAGCAGATTTCCATTATTACTGTAATCGTTGTTCACATGCTCCCTTTTTGGCTTTAAGAAAGAATAAATATGCAATTAATTATATAATTACAAATATATTGCTTACTTCCATGCTTATCTATAAAACCTGGGAGGGCGCTTCATGACTCTATACATCATGTCTTAAATATACACAGGAGGTTTATTGTAGATGGACACAAAGAGATGCTTTGTGGTGGGTCAGGGGTCCATCAGCAGACAGTGAACAGCATAGCAATGTCATTTTATAGTGCTCTTCAGTTTTATGTTGTTAAAGAATTGTTACTGTTTGATATTTGTGTCTATTAGCATGCATTCAATTTGCAAAAAAGGAAAAATGCCTCATTCTTATAGTGATTTTTTGCTCTTCTTTGCTTGTTTAATGCTGATATGTGCTTTTCTAGGGGCTGGCAAGGTTTGATTGCATATGGATGTCATTCGCTTGTGCTGGTAGTTGATGCCAATACCGCTCAGACTTTACAGGTTTTGGAAAGACACAAAGCTAGTGTTGTCAAGGTGAGATCTATGTGTTTTAAGCTATATTGCTTGATTCTAGTTTACCTGTTATTTTTCCAAATCAGTGTGAAGTGCTTGACATCATATTGCACTTGATTTTCACATAAAATTTGGCGTAAGTTACCTGCATTTTACATGGTCTCTTTTACAGCTAAATCAAACCATACATGCTGAAATTTGTGCGGAGGTTGGCGATATATATTTATAGCAGGTATAGAATATATAGAAGGTATAGAATATATAGAAACATTTTGTGGTGTTGCAGAACGTAGAGAGAAATGCTTCTAAGAAGGGTCTTAACATGGCAGAAATTCAAAGGCACATTACAAAATATCAAGTGAATCTCTTTGCAGATGTCTTTGCAGATCTTTCATGGTAGGGTAACCATTTGACTAGGAAGTTATTTTAAAGTTTTTATGCTTTTTTTTACTGTGTTTTTACTGTTCTTACCTGTAGAAAAGAGACAGTAGTAGACGAAACCAAGCATACATTTTAGTGATAAAAAATGGCAGAAATTTAAGCTAAGTGTAGGGTAATTGTACTTTCCTTTGAAGGTCCTTGACTTGAAATTGCAAAGTTGGACTTATGGTCAAGTGTAGAACAGGCTGTGTGTCTTTGATACATCATTTGTTTGAGTGTGAAGAATGGCAGATTCAGTCAAGGTTTAGAGGGCTGTTTGACTGGCAGATGTAGTCCTTGATAGTCCATAGCCCAAATGCTATATTAGAAAGCAGGCAGTAATTTAAGAGGACAAATAGACTTTTAGATGGGGCTGTTTTGGTGGGTTTTGTAGTAAAAATTTGAACACGCCTTCTGGAAATTGCACACTATTTTTTCCCATGTATGATTTCCTTTAAATGGACCATCTTCTTATAGATACACTAATATAGCAGATAAGGCAGCTCTAGCATTTTAAAATTAAACACAACTGTATTTTCTTTGGGTTTGATAACGTATTGCATTGTGAGCCATCATGTTCTGATGATGTCCTGTTCACTGAAGAGCTTCAGCTTTTCTGTTGAGTGATTTTGAAGTTTCAGTATATTCAGTAGTTACACAGCCAGTGGTGTCTATGTATTTCTATGCTGTATAATGTATTTCTGTGCTACAGAGTCCAGCTAAGTGTGTGCTTTTATAATAAGTAAAGTGTTCAAATCCTGGACGAAGATGTTGGGTACAGCAAAACTGCTTCAGATCCATTCATGATTTTGGCCAAGAGCCATACAGATAATGAGATTGTAGCTTTTAAAAATGGTTGTAAAGTTTAGGAATTAGTTGTGCTTGATTAGAGAGAATTTTGAGGAGGGTAGAAGTTTTTAAGGGGTTAGGTTTCAAAATAGATACTTTATGTTGTTTTTTGAGACCGGTGTACTGTGACATGTTTAAAAATGATGCTAAAATGTCACAAAAGACCAAAAACTGTTTTCTTCCAGCGTATCTGTACATGTGCCCAAATCTTTCTGGGAGGTTTGAGGAGTCTCAGGTTTGCCTGAACACTGCTTTCAAATGAGAGCTTGTGCCACTCTTAGGAATAGTGTCTCTGGTGACAAATGTTAGGCAACTTGTCTGACTCACAGTGAGGAGAGGTTATTTCTCTTGTTATCTCAGAGCAAAGGTGTGTACACGACAGCAACCACAGAGTCAGCGTCACTCTGAATCAATACCTTTGCTTGCCTTTTAGCAACTTGTTTGGGGAAGCATACCCTTAGCCTCTGTTGTCTTCAGGCTGCCCTTTAAAGTGGATAAATCAATTCCAATGTCTGTAATTGTGTAAAAGGAATAGAAAACGTAAGTGTTATGGAGGTAGCAGCTGTCATGATGATTCTGCTTTGAAATTTTCACTTAGCTTAGATAACAAGTTGTAGCAAAATTAGGTTTTGATCCATGTAGTGATAGCATTTTAATGTGCTTCAGTTACATTCATTAGCTTTGTGCAGTAACATCATCTCAGTAGGAAACTAAATGCTAAAGTCCAAATAGATTTTATATAACTTATAAGATAAATTTTCAAAGCCACTACCTGATACTTTATTAACAGAAATAGACTGTAAGAAGATGACTAATTTATGAGAAAGAATGGAAGAATTCTGTGGTACTTTAAGAAATAGGCATTATGTGAGAAAACATGAGACCATGACCATTGCAGATCCCCTAACGTTTCTGAGGAATTTTCTTCAATTCCTAACTTTTTTTTCCTAAAGAGTTTGTAAATGCTAAAAGCATAAATAAGCTGAAGGGGCTCTCTAAGAAGTCTTTTGTGAATCTGAATTAAAGTCTGTGTAGTAGAGATTCACACCTATGAAGTCAGGCTAAGCGACATCTTGCCAAAACCCCATGCTTCAGTTCTGAAAATACCAAAACACACCACTATTTGCAATAAAAAAGTAATTGTTTCACAATCCTTCTGCAGCCCATTTAAATGTTTTTCTTGAAATACTTCCTGGCCTTTGGCTGTCATAGCTGTGTCTGGAATAGTTAATAGTTTCACTGAAAATTGTTCCATATTAGATGTCCCTCTGTTCTTAAGGTGTTACTGATGACTTTTTATGGTGTAGATTATATCAGATTTTTTTTGTACCTTTACAAAGCGTACTTGAAAGAGTGCTTTTACAAAAAAAACCCTGAATTACAGGAGGATTTTTTTCAGCTAGAACAAGAAATGAGAGGATTGAAATTATATTTGATAGGGATAATAGGGCTTCATAAGTTAGGTGTGAAAATTAAACAGGAACCAGAGATTACTTTTTTAATGTCCAGTGCTGCAGTATTTTGAAATCAAGGTCAACAGGCAGTGACCAATACACCATGAAAATATTTTCTTTTAGCAGAGACTCAGGCTGTGTGTGGGCACTTCATTGAAGCAGTGCTAGTGCAATAAGAGGGTTTACAATGCAGGTGTGCCACATGAGCTGTGTGACTGATTGTGCGAAGATCTCCTTTTTGTTATTCAGAACTTCAAGTGACAGCTCCTTCAGTGGGAAATTCTGTTTTCCAGACTTGGAAATTGCTTCCAACTAATATATATTTAACTTGGGAATAAATAGCTTTGTAGGTTCTACAGTTACTTTTTTTAGTAGTTACGTGCAGGTAGCCTCAAAGGTAATTTTTGTTGAACAGCAGGGAAGCAGGAATTGCAAAGCTGAAATTTGCAGGTAGAGGACAGCCTCCCAAGAATTTTTTGTTATTCTGATAGAAACATGCTTTTGGGTTTATAGCCGGAGCTCTCTGAAGACTGCTTGTTGTGCACGTGTAATGTTTGTTTAACTTACTCAGCTAGGCATTTGAGATCCATCCTGGTCACACCTCTGAGAAGGGATAGCACAGAGGTGGCTGCAGTGCTCTGAATACTTGTACAAACCTCATTTATGCTGCAAAGTTAGTGGTGCCTAATGATAACAATTTTAATGCCAGGCTTTCAGTATCTGCAAAAAGCCTTGTGTTTGCCCTCAGGTACTGTGACAGCACACAGCTAGCTTACTACAGCGTAATTTTTGTAGTAAATAAATTCCTGTTAGCTTAGCGTTAATGCTTATTTATTCTGTCAGTGTCTTCAGTCTCTCTTAGGGATGGAAGTTCACCTTATACCAAGTAGCAAAACAAGTCCATATTGAGCAGATAAGGAAGAAGTCAGTGTTATCTCTGTATAATCGTGGGAGGCTTGCAGACAGAATGTTTCAGATATCAAGACACATAGTTTTTGTGAGTATTGCCAACTTGCAAGCCCCTGCAGCTTGATACCGCAAACAAGAAAGTGGTATGTGGATGTCAGAGGTGGCAACATGCCAAAAAGGACCAGAAAGATAGCAAATATCAGCAGTAGCTTGACATGGGACAATGCACAGATGAAAGACTACCCTTCCTTCCTCCCCTATACTGTAGTATATTTGGCAGATTAGGAAAATGACATGTTTTAGGTGTATATAAAAGTTAGATGGCAAATTTTCAACTGTAATTTGTTTGGAAATCAATGGGTTTGTAATTTCGGAGAAATTTGTGGATTCCCACAGAACCTTAAATATTGCTATTTAGTTTCTTATATATATTAAACTTTTTATATACATAACATATATTTATGGATTGTTGTAGATAACATCAGGACTAAAGATAATAGATTTGTGTAATATCAGCCTTGCAGTCATGCAGCACAGTTGTGATGCACCTTAAATTTGCACAACTGATGGTGGCTTAATGGTTTTCTTATTGGCATAAAGATGCTATTAATGTTAACTATTACTATGTTTTTTGATTGAGTTTATGATTTGTTTATCTATCTGAAGAATATAAAATAAGGTGTCTTGTTATACGATTGCCTCCTTTGACCAATTTTTATCTGTATCTTTAGGTTAAATGGGCTAAAGAAAATTACCATCACAACATTGGCTCTCCATATTCTTTACGTTTAGCTTCTGCTGATGTTACTGGAAAAATAATTGTATGGGATGTGGCAACAGGAACAGCTCGTTGTGAAATACAAGAACATGCAAAACCAATTCAAGGTAATGATAGTGCATGATGTTTGTGTAGATGTTACTTTATGGAGCATCTGGTATGAATCCATCACCTAGGTTTTATAAACTGTGCCTGCTTCTGCCATTGAATTTTACTGTTGAGATTACTGGCCTTCTGTGTGTTTGCTTAGTCATGTGCAAATATAAGATTTACAGTCTCCCAGGAGGATGCTGTGAGATTGAATTCGCTATAGTAATACTTCCCAAGATCTGACAGCAAGTTAGAATCTATTTTTATTTATGTTATTGATTGAAATAATCATATTTACAGTGTCAGGTACATCTTTCTGCTTTTGAATTAGGGATGTAGTGCAGTTTGCATCGCACCTGATTGTTCATGCCATCTGTAGTGGTGCAGTATTTTACGAGGATTACATTGCTGCAAGTTAAAGAGTTTTGATTATGTGCATATACTTTGACAATTTTTTAGATAGGTCATTATATAGCTACTTCTGATCAAATATACTAGTATGATACATTTTCAGTATTTCTAGGGCAAGAAGGGTTTTTGAATGTCTGTGCAGTTATCAGATTCATAGCAGCAGGGAGGCTTGTCCATGCATCGCTGTATTAATATGTGAAAAGTGAAATGGAGAAAGAAAGAGATACTGTATAACGTTTAGATCAGAATACAGTTGTAAATAGGGTAGGTTTTGCATAGTGTTGGAGTTGGTGGTATGCAGTCTCCAAACTGAGCATGACAAACCTGAATTAGTTTTCAAGTGTAAGCTTAAATGGTAGCCCAGTGCCGTGAAAAATACCCAATAAACTCTACCCAAACTATTCGGGGCAGCTGGATTCTTAAAGAGTCTTTATCCCATGACCACAAAAAAAAAAAAAAAAAAAAGCTGTTATCTCATACAGGAATTTCACAAGTCTCTGGGCAAAGTAAAAAACAAAGCAAACCCCCAAAACAATCCCACAAAAAAAACCAAGGCAACAAAAAAAGCCTGGAGAAAAGAGCTATGCATTTATGATGATGGAAGCTTTAAAAGATTAATGTTTTCTTGTGCTAGAGGCAGGAATGTCTAGAAGCCTGGCACAGAGGTCAGTACTATCTTAATTGGTCTGATGAGGGACAGAGGACAGAAAATGTAGCCACTGGCCATGTCTAACATGATTAAGAGAATATATTGGAAAGGAATAATTGTCTTTGTTCCTTGCTTTGTTTTGTGCTCGTGTATTAATAAGGTGTCATCCATCAAATGCTCCCTTTCATTAGTTAGCATCTTGTACTACATCAATGAAGAAGTGAAAGTAGTGGTTAGAGCTCAGAAAAGGGAATGAAAATATCTAGACTTCATTCCTTGATGCATCAACAGTCAATATAATTTTTACTACTGCTTTCATAGATAGGTGCAATTTGTAGTTGATAGTAGTACTCTCCTACTATTGTACAACTCGGGGTTTTGGTTCTAGTTCCTTGTGGTGGATGCTTTTCGGTCTATTGGAATGACTCAGAGCAGAGCTGACCAGGAGCTGTCTGGAGCACTGGAACCTGATTAGCTTTGTGGCTGTGCTGCTCTGCCTGGTTTGCTTCCAGTACCTGGGCTGGTGCTGCCAGGGGACCGCTTCCAGCATTGAGCTGGCTCATTCAGAATGAGCTGGGGGCGATCACTCTGGAAGTACAGCAACAGCTACGTGCTGTGCTGCATGTTCTGCATTTCTGTTTATTGCTGCTGCTGCCCATGCTAGCAATATGTCTGCAAATTATTTCTTGAAGTGAAAGAACACTTCCTCCTCCCCAAGAAACTACCATAATGAGTTTCTAAGGAAAATTTACAGTTTATTTGGGCTGTTTTGAAAAATTGTGATGATGCTTGTGTTATACCTGTGTTTTATTTTGAATTCTCTTATGTGAAAGCTCACTTATGAAACCGGGTTGTTTGGTTTTTGTTATTATTCTATTTTAATAAATCCTGTGAAGGTAGATACAATATTGTAAGTCTAATAGTGGGACACTGAATATTTACTCTGTTGACTGCAGTTAATATTATTAGGTTTATGATTTCTTTTCGTGTATGTTTGTCATGGGTTTTGCATTTTGTCATTGCATTTTATTTACTTCCTGACACCAATTCACTGAATGTTTAGTGGAGTTTTGACTATGCCATTTGCAAATTTCTTCACGTTTTCAGACCCAGTGAAGTCTTTCCAGTCTGTTGGGTGAGAAACAAAGTTAATAAGCAGCAGAATTAAAATTCTTTTGTCCTCAGTCCCTAATTTGATTAAGCAATAAGCTCAAACAAAAGCAGCTTCTTTTCCTTTCCATCTGTTTCTGAGGCCTCTGGCTTTGTACGAGCCTGTAGAAAATGGTTCAAATAGAGACTGAGCACCAGAGTGATCTGCTGGTTCTCTGTGTTACTTGCAAGAGCTTAGTAGGATAACAGCTGGAGCCTTGATGTTTTGATAAGAGTGGTGCATCAGTGTAAGGCACTCTTCTTTATTTGATACAAACTCTGCACTTGGCTGAGAAGAAGTTAACCTTCTGTTAACTTGCAGTGTAACTGATGAAGACACACATGGCTGGATTGATTTATTTTCCTATGAAACCCAGTGAAGAGCACTTAGCAGTGCTCTGAAAAAGCTGAATTGGTAGAAAAAGAGCTGAGGAAGGAAGGGTTTTTTTTGTGACATGTTGTTATAAATGAACATGCTATGGAGAAGTTATGCCTTGGTGAGGTCATGCTGTGAGTAGTAGGAGCTGGACTTTCTGCCCAAGCCAATCTATTGTCTAAAACACTGCCCTGTGGAGCATGTAGGTAGCTCTGATACAGCTCCTTTCAAGTAAGTTAGGCATCTCCCTGTTACTGATAGAAAACATACTGTTTTATATCCATTTACTTTGAATGTTTAAATGATGCCCAGCCATGATGATTGGCAGCCACACCTCTTCAGACTAACCCAGCATTTAAGAACTGTACTCACATTCTTGATCATGTGTTAGTTGCATTTCACTCTTGAACTTCAGACTTTCTGTTTTAAAAGTATCTGGAAAAGACATTTGTTTCCAGGTCCAGTACTGATGCAATCCCAAGTATTAATTGGGATGGTGTTATGGTTCATGGTATCATCCCAAGTATTAATTGAGATGGTGTGTGGTTCTTTTAATTTTGATTCTTCAGTGGTCCCATTGTATGTATGTACAGTATGGTATGTTGTTTCATATAGAAATTCACTGTCCAAAAAAATCTGACTTCTTTAAATAGGATGTGGGTTGTGTACATGTGTAACACTGTTTATTGCTGCTTGTTGAAAACATAAATTCAGGCCATAAAAGGAACTTATTTTTTACAACTGTGAAATAGAGATATCTTGTTACTAATAAATCACTGTTAATTTCTTGAACAACAAGGTATTATAGAAGAAGAGTAGTTTTAAAATAGAACTTTTATTGGAAATTAGTTTCACTGTTGTTCCTTTTGTCTTTTGGCAGACATGCAGTGGTTGTGGAATCAGGATGCATCCAGAGATTTACTGCTTGCAGTTCATCCACCAAATTATATTGTATTGTGGAATGCAGACACAGGCACCAAACTTTGGAAGAAAAGTTATGCTGAAAATATCCTGTCTTTTTCGTTTGACCCCTTTGATCCATCACATTTAGCTTGTAAGTTTATACATATAAAATAGTGTGACCTGAATATATATGACCAGGAAAGCTAAAATGTTGAGATTGAGATTAATAAATTGGAAAGGATGAAGTCATAAATGCAGGAAGTCTCAAAACAAAGACGGGAGGTTTTGGCTGGTGTGGAATCTTCTAATATGAGATGCCATTTTGTGAGGGAAGGGGCAAGTAGGCATCAGTAGAGAAGTTAGAGACTGAAAAGAAACGTTTGAGACTAGGAAAGAAGGTGTAAAGGGTGTAGACAGGCCGCTGGGGGAAGCCAGATACAGACAGTCCCATTATACTGGCATAAAAAACTCTGACAGAATGGATGCTGAGTGAGCTGAGTGGACCAAGAATAAATGTTACTTTCAACAAAAAGGACTTTCTTTTTTTTTTTTTAAGGAATAAAGTGTGAGCATCGGTTTCAGAAGCAGTTCGGATATCAAGGAGGATGTAGTGCAGATTTATTCACATTTTAGCAGAAAGAAACTAAGAGAAATAAGAGTCACTGTTTTAATGTTTAATTTAGTTTCCACACTTGTGATCTGTAATGAAACAGCACAGTTTCCAGGCTTTGTAGTTGTATTGGTTTTTATCTGCCATACCACTCAACCTTCTATCTATAAACATGTAGCTACATCTTTACAGCTTAGCTGAGTCTTTATGCTGTAGCATAAATAATGTGAGTTAGTGATTCTTTGAACCATGCTCTGCTTGAGAACACAAAATGATGACAGAGCTAATGTGGGCAGATGAGAGGTAACTTATGTTTGCATTGTGAAGCTTAAAGAAACCTAGTTGATGAGAGTGAATAATTGCTCTGAACAACCAAGAGGTTTGTGCTAGTAAGACCCACAGTATTTTTTTTACTATAGACTTTAAAGTTGAGATTTATAGATATTAATTCTAATGGACCATTTGCTGCTCTTTTCAGTAGAAAGTGCCAGTTGTCTAGAATTCTGAGTTTTCTACCTAATACAGTATTATTAAAGCTATTAGCATTTCTCCCCATCAAAATTTCATTAAAATGGAAACCCACAATCAAATTGGAGATTGCATTTTGCTATATTGACAATTGCTTTTCTTGGTACAGTGCTCACCAGCGAAGGAATAGTATTCATCTCTGACTTCTCGCCTTCCAAAGCTCCTGCCAGCTCAGGGAAGAAAGTTTACATCTCTAGTCCTCATTCCAGTCCTTCTCACAACAAGCTGGCTGCTGCTACAGGGGCGAAAAAGGCCCTTGATAAAGTAAAAATCTTAATCAGTAATGAAAAACCAAGGTAGGTTGCAAGTATTTCTCCTCAGATAATGTATTGTACGCCTGTATATGTTATAGATATTACTAAGTTAAAGCCTGTAAGTTAAGTAGTTTAAAAAATAGAAAATTTTTGGGGCTAGGCTGATAGATGGATATCCTAGATGAGGAATTATTTAACAATACAACATCAGCAGTCATTCATCCAGTTCTGTTGTAAAACTAGCTGTATCATCCCAGCATATTTTATATAAGTTAATAGCAGTGTTCTCTCTTTGCTAACGCATTTTCATACATTATAGATTCAGAAAGATCTTTCTTAGAGGGAAAAAAGGATGCAAATGGGCTCATATAATTTATTTCAATTGTGGAATGTGAAGGGGTGTAGTGACAGAGTAAAAATCGTGTAAGTACTGATACCAGGGAAAAGTTGTCATTCTGGTGTTGTACATGGTACTGCAGTAGGAGGCAATAGGTTGGATATAAGGAAGAAGTTGTTAACTGTAAGGGTGGTGAGGCACTGGAATGGGTTGCCCTGGAAGGTTATGAATGCTCCATCCCTGGAGGTGTTCAAGGCCAGGTTGGACAGAGCCTTGGGTGCCATGCTTTAGTGTGAGGTGTCCCTGCTTATGGCAGGGGGTTGGAACTGGATGATCTTAAGGTCCTTTCCAACCCGAACTATTCTATGATTCTATGATTTGGTCAGGTGAATCTTTTAGATGCCCACTGCACTGTCGGAGAAAATCTTAAAGCTAAATAACATCTAAATAGCATCCTAAAAGATTTCCCCCAATGCACACACACCCTTTTAATGACCTCTATATTTATTCAAATGGCTAGCAAATGCTCCCTGAGAAAAGCAACAAAATCACAAGGTCAAACATGTCCTCCTCTAAGATCAGTGTAGGCAAGCAGGGAGTGGTGGCAGGGGTAGTAGGAGAAGCAGAGAACAGGATCCAGCTTGTGAAGAAGAAATGAGAGGCTCAGATGGGGAAGGCTCATTCTTTCAGAAGCAAGAACAAGGAAACAAAAAGTAATTTTAAATGATGGGTAGTCTAAAAAGGAACTTGATAACAGTCAATCTGAACACTGTTTATTCAAAAGGATATGTAACAGAACTGTAGATTAGATTAAGACAAAACAGTATCAAAAAGCAGAACATTTAAGGCTTTGCAGGATGCTAGAAGGAGAAACCAAAGCCCCAACCAAAACTTTACAAGGAGAGGTGAAGAAGGCACCTTACAGAGAACTTATTTCACGTAAAAAACCTGGCACTTCAATCTCAGTGTCCTCTTGGTTTTAAGGCAAGTATGAACAGGCTTATGGAAAAACCAAGGAGTGCTTTTAAATACATACTAACTCTAGACAGAAAGCCTCGTTTCAGGTATCAAGGGTGACTACTTACAACAAGAAGAACTAAGGAAAGAATACTGATACTACCCCAAAACAGATCTCCTCTTGATTTCAAAATGAGAGCACGCAGCTTTTTAGATATCTGCTTTAGTCTCTGAAGGAAACATTAGTTTTGCTTCACTGCTCACATATATTTACTTTTATTTCTAGATGAACTGATAGTATTTATAATGACAATTTAAGCTACTGTTGGAAGGAAAGTCTATTTCGCACTGCTGCAAGTCCCCATACTATACAAACTATAATCATACAATTTAGCATACAAAATTATTCCCATCTAGAATAAGCCAAAATTTCCCATTCAGACTATATAGGTTACATGCCACATTTCAAACTAAAAGAGACATGTCTTACTCATTTCTTTCACACCAGAAAGTGTACTTCAAAATGAGAATAAGTTGGGCGATTTATTCTCACACAGTTAGCATTGCAGAAAACAGAAAAGGATTGCTTCACTTTGGGTTTTCGCTCAAAGAGAACTCTTTACTAGAACCAGATAACAAGTTTCAGTCCTTTTCCATTAAGCAATGGATTTAAACCATTAATGCAACCCGAGATGTTTAAATAGCCAAATACAATCCTGACTAAAAACCTGTTTAATTAGAAGAAATAAACAATATAAAAGGCTCAAAAGAAGGTGCACAAGGTGAAATTTGTTGGTCACTCCTTGTGGACATAACTATGGATTAGTGATGCTATTAAAAGAATACAGTACAATAATAATAAAAGTAGTAGTTTAACAAACAACAGAAGCCTGAAATATAGAAAGCAGAATTGAGAAAAAGAAACCTGTCCCATTTTCCTCACCTTGCAAAAACCATATACGTTCTGTTCCGAGATCCTGTATTTTAAGCATAGGAGTTCCACACCACCCCTCACAAACAGTGAATTGAGTATAAACAGCTTTAGCATTGGCAATACTTTAACCATGCTTCACATTTCATTCACCAGCTGAAACGGGTATACTTCACCTGAAACTAGTCCAGTGATCCAACTTTTTGCTTCTAATGATTTCTGCTGACTTACTTGACAGAAGACGTTGACTTCTGGCAACGAAAGTTTCTAAATACTTGTATGTGCTTGAGTTTTATCAACTTGAGCATATTTTTCCAACTAAGAAACTTCCCAGAGGAAGAATGATACTTACCTGCTCATTCATGCCACCATCTTTAAAAGAATATTGTAAACAGTTTTTATTCTCTGTGTGAAATTCCTGATCTTCATCAAAACTACTTGTATCTTCATCATCTGAGCTCATAGGGTCAGCCACTGCTTTGCAGTCTTGACCAAAACTCTGTGGTTTTTGGTAACTGTGCTCACTTGTTATGTACGTTTCTTCCATCTTCTGGGGTATACTGGGTGGCTCTCTATGGTTTTGACTGCGACATGTCCTTTCAGTTGGATTAACAGCATCTGGCAAAGTCACTGATTTTTTCTCTACCCCAACAGTTATTTGCTCTTGTTCTTTTCGTGTCCCTGAATAAGCCCAGAGATGAAGGTCTGGGTGATGCTTATTTCTGGAATAAAAGGGAGGAAAAAAAGCAAATTATAGAGAATGAACTATTAAGCGTCCACTTCTGCTAAAACATCACAGCTATTGGGAAGCACCATTATCAAACATAAGTATTCCTAGGTCACTTATCAATTTAAAATAAATCCAGAATGTCCCTTTAACACCAAACTGACTACTAAAAAAACAGTAACTAAAAACATCACTAATAATCCTAATACACCATGCTGAACACAACTCTCACTCAAGCTGAGGGTACTTTACATCTTGCACTTGAAGTATCTAAACTATGATACAAGAAAGAACTTTAATGTGAGAGCTTATTACACATGGAATAATGGTAGTCTCTGCTACTTAAATACATAAAGAAAGACAATGCACCCTGCACACTGATACTTACTTTAATATCCCAATCTTCAGCTGCAGTCCATGCAATATTTCAGTTACACCATATACATCTGCCAGTAGGTGATGCGTTGACACAATCTTTTTGGCATTAAGATGAGAGTAGTTTTCTTTCAGAAATGATAACCCACACATGTGTCCATTGTTTAACCACTCTTTATCATAAAGATATTTGGCACTCCACCTCTGACCTGGGGTAAGCAAGAAACAAAATGAGGGCCATCTGAAGCCACAGCAGAACTAGTGTTAAATAACTAGAGTGCTATAATTACACGCTGTACTCTCTTAAACATCTCTTAACATACATGAAAGAGCAACTCAAGATCTTGTTATTAATACATTAAAATTCAGTTTTCATGGATTCAGAAGAAGCTTTTTAACACTTATAAAACAAAAAAATAAACCTGAAATCTTAAGTCCTCTCTAAATAACATTTGAAAATCAAATCTCATCAGCTCTCCAATCAAAGTACAGGATACCAAGAACTGTGCTATGATCAATCTAACTGACAAAAAGAATGGTTTAAATTGGCATTTTATTTATCTAATTACTGAAACTTACTTTAAAAAAAAAAAAAGAAAACTAAGTTACCAGGAAAATGTTAAGAGAGTGGATTTTATATGGACATATCCAAACCAGAAAGCTTGTTTCAATACTGAAATCATTATCTATCTATCAGAAGCCAGGAGAAGGCTGCATGAAAAGCAGACATTTCAAAGCTATTGCTCCTGCATTCTACTTTGAGGTGCCTTTGTACCAGACACTATTAGACAGGATATTGATGTAAGTGCATCTCTTGGTCTCCCATGCTATGGCAACATCCATAGTCTTGACCCAACAGGCATCAAAGAGTATTTAGCTACTGCTTCTGTAGTAACTTAATAGCCATTTAAAAACCAAAACCAGCAAAACCAAAAAACCAAAACTCAAGATGTATAATGCAAATTATTCCAGTGTTACTGTTTACAACGAGGAACCCAGACAAACAGAGTGACTGCAATATGTTACACTCAGTTTCATATCAGCCTATCATATACAGAACAAAGAATGGGTTGATGAAAGCCCTTCATACCTTTCAGGAGAATACCCTATCTCCTTTCTGCCCCATTATCCCAATACACTTTAAAATACTGACATTGTGAATGACCTTTTTCTCCTGACAAAGAAATAAAAGAAGTAATGGTTAGGAAGGGAGAGAAGATAGAAATTAGGAACACAGTCTCTGCATAGCAGGGGATAACGAAGTACCTTGTACAGCGCAGGTAAAGAACACAAGACAAATTAGTTGGTTTTAATAAGAAAAAAAAGCTTGACTGCTCAAAGAGCACACCACACACAACTATCAAACAACACTCTACACCACCCTTTTAGATTCAGACCGGGGCAAATGGAAAAGTCACATCTTTCCAGCTCTATTTTCCTGAATTTTCATCTCGGAAATGACATATCAGAACTGTGCTATTTTACACTCCGCAAACAGCTTTCAGATTTCATTACCTAAATTCAGAACAAAAGTACATTTTGGAATGTAATCTCACTACCCTTTAGAGACATCTGGACTGTTGGATGTTTCAGCAGAAGACATGTATGTGCATTTGTATCAATTGGAAGAAAGTTGTTAGGATTCTGCCTCACAAACTGTACTTTTTTCTCCAAGTAACTCCTAGGAAAAATGGCTTTATGGACAAAATAATTCTAAACCAGAATCTTCCCAATCAAGTGTATTCAGTTTAGAAGTAAACAGACCTTCCCTAATTCTTACTAAGCTTACCCTAACAACCTTCAAGATGTGCTGTTTGTGCACTAGCATTTACCATTAAAAGTGCTAGATTTTTTCATATTTCATATGTTATTTCCATGTTTCATTTTCACATTTCAGTTCCACACCTTTAGTTACATAATGCTGGACAAATGCAAACATGTAAAATTGCAATTAATATTAAATGGCATCCTCAGCACAGCTGAGTGTACCATGGGAACTGGTCCTCTCTAAAGAGATATGTAAATGAAAGGATGGGATTCCAAGTATAGGCAAATGGAGTGCTGAACAAGAATGATTTGCTTAAAAAAAGGCTTTTCAGACTACACTAACATAAAAAAGCACTAACGTTAAGGAGTAATTAAGTTTCAAGAAGTAAAGTGACTGTAATTGAGATCATGAGTAAGATGCAGCATAGCTGCACAAGATACTACTGACAGGAAAGTAAGTTTCTGCTCAAAACCAAACCTAGAATCACTTGCCCTAAGAAAATATGACAGATAACACAAACAGACAAAGCTTTACCAGTTTAAGCAATGCACAATATCTCTGCTTAAAAATCCCAAGCAGACAGTTGCAGATAAAGGTGGTTTGCTCGTACCTGGTGGATCTCTGCAGATATAACAGATGTACTGCTCTGGAATGCTGTCCTCCAACAGTCCCATGCATACACTGTGCTGCCAACACAAGCATTCTTCACACTGCCGTCAGGAACAAAACAAAAACAAAAGGGAAAACTAAAACTGAGATAAGGAGATTCAAAAATGAGAAGTTATTTCTTGTGGTCAAAATGCAGAGAACAGCAGTTTAACTTAAATAGCTGGTTTGAGTAAGATTATTTTAGTTGGGCAATTTGTGTTTGGGTAGGCAAAGACATGAAGCTAAAAAAGAGCTCTAGTTTTGAAAGTTACCTCAACCACAACTTCCAGACTGGGGGGGGGGGGGGAAACAAACCATAGAAAAAGTCAAAGATATAATATTTAATAATATTTTACTACAAAATCCAGTATTTTAGCACCTAAATATTTAGTAGTGAAACATAAAACAGGAGTATAATATTACAGTAAAGTAGAAAGATAATGTAATACATTACAGCATAACAGTGAAAAGTAGAAAACTCTTCAGTTTAAATATATACATTTACAAAGCATCTCTCCAGTGCGCTAGAAAGATGTGTTTTTAATATCGCACCAATGGAAAATCTAAAAGAAAAAGAAAATGGAGAGAAAATGAAAGAGGAGAAACAAGAGAACAGGAGAGCAAAATAGAAGTGGTAAGACATGAGGGGCTAGACACAGCAAATTGGTTGCTCTCAGTGAGACAAGGTATAAAGAGGAAAAAAATCAGGCTGTCGCTTGGACTCTAGAAATGGGCAGGAAACTCCCATTTAAAAATACATTCCAGTTTCTCAACTCAGTGTTTGCCTGTGTGTTAAACATCTGCTGGTCCCTTCTGAAAGTCTCTCCTCTTTGCTTTGCCATGCTTTTCAGTATTCAAAACACCAAAGTCACCTTTCCTCTTGTCATACTGCAATGGCTACAATTTCCCCTCCTCTCTCCACAGGTTTCTACACCACTGCATTTTTCCACATTATGACCATAGCTGAGCTCCTGCTTAGTTCCCCCAACACAGCAATGAATTTCAGTGTGTTCCCAGGGACAGTCTTTGTGTCCTTCATTTTCAACTCCTGTCATTTTCAAAAGACTTTAAGTCCATTAAATCAGGACAGGACAGCCACCCTTGCCTCCTTAAAATCTCAACTAAAAAGACTCCATTTCAACAGAAACTGTACCACATTAATAGTTTAATACAAACCTGGTTTTTTAATGGGGGGAAAAAATCCCACAGGAAGTTCAAGGCTTTTTTAAAGTTAGTGACAACCAAGGTCTTCCTCACTGTTGGTTGCATCTGATCTAATCGCTGTATTATGAATTCCTTAAGACAAAGACTTTAAATTATTCATTACTAGATGGAAAATGCTCCCCTCATTGGAGTACAAATCAAAAAGCAGCAGGATTTACAACCCATCAGCACCTGAATGCTGTGCAGACACCATACGCTCTTCTTTCCATTTTTCTATACCAAGTAAGATGAAATATTTAGAGGTTTCTAAAAATCAGCTAGTTATTCTAGTTTGAGAAGTGCTATTCTGAAGATGAAGCATGCACATCAAGCACACATCAAAGTTACTGATAATATTAATGTCTGTATAGCAGAGGTCTTCCATACAGCTGAGATGTATTTACAGTGAGCAGAGTCATTTATACACCAGGTATTGCAAAGCACAAAGGTGAAGAGCTTGTATAATTGGGATGTTTTGAGGACAGAAGCCATGATTTGTGTGCAGGAAAGGAGATTTTATTCCAAGTTTACTAACTGGCTATAAAGAAAAAAGTTACCTTTTCTTACAAACCTGTTCTACGTTTCAAATTCGTAAGAGAAAATCCATCCTAGAGTAATAGTTTTGCTTACACTGAACAGAGCAATGCCAAATGCAGATTGCAGAAATACTGTTATTGTTCACTTCTATTTACAGCTCTCTATATAACTTGAGTTTCCAACACATCAAAAAGACACCTTCACAAGCAAGATATTCATACAGAAAATATATCCCCAAATTTCTTTACCTGAATCATAAAGCCATTTTCTTCATCCAGTTCACAAATGCATCTAACAATTTCATTTAGAGCATCATCTTCATCCTGAGACTCTTCAAAGTTAGTTGAATCAAAATCCTGATTGTATTCATCACCACTAAGTAACAAACTCTCTGTTGAGGAATCATCCAAGAACTCCATATCTGAAAGGTCTAGTAAAAATAAACACATGTGAAACTGTGTGTATAGAGATACAACAGCTTACAGAAATACAGGGAGGTGAGTCGAAAATCTTAACCTTCCTATAGCAAAATGCTAGCATACTGCATTTCTTGAGGTATTCTGCAAAATACCTTTAACGTGATCCCCTCAGAAGCAGAGTAACAACTCTTAACTGAAGCAAGTACAATGAAGAACAGCTTGAGGAGTGTAAGAATTCTAATTTAAATAGATGAAGTATAAATCAGTTACCATATTTATAGCTCCAATCCCAAAGGTAGACCAAATTACTGCCTTGAAAAAAATCTCTTTCTTAAATTATTAAACCTACAGATTGAAAGCTGCTGTTCAGCCAACCTACTTTCTCCACTAAGGTCAACAGATAAGATAGCTCTTGGATACTGGTATGATGTATTCTTCTCTGAGAACATACTGCGCAGAGTCAGAGAGCTCCCCGAGGACCGCGTTAATGGAGAGGAGCACCTGTCCAAGAACTCAACAGAGCTATCTTCATAATCTGAATAATCTGAAAAGGAAATAAGTTGCTGTTACAAAAGTAAAGTTTATGACAAATGGGAAAAAAATTAAGTATATATTATTAATTATATAATATATAGTATTAATTTCATATAAGCATATATAATTTCCATTAAATTCAGAAGTAGTGGTATCAACATTGAGGTATTAGGATGATGAAACTGTAAATATGAAACGCAAAAGCTCTTCATAACATTTTATTTAAAAAAAAAAAAATCTAGCATGAAGCAATGAGGTTTAATAGCTAAGCCAAGTATTACCCATTTAACTCCTCCCAGCCCCCATATCTCTGAATGCACAGAGCCCCGTCCAGCCTGGCCTTGAACAACTTCTCTGAGCAGCCTGCTCCAATGCCTCACCACCCTCACAATAGAATCATAGAATCGTTAGGGTTGGAAAGGACCTTAAGATCATCCAGTTCCAACCCCCCTGCCATAAGCAGG
>JBCJKH010026529.1:3324-26401 GCA_039877255.1 Loriculus beryllinus
ATGTGGGTTGACCACGGTGTATTGTGTTTTGAAATTCTCTTGCAGCTGGGACTCACAGGTGGTACAGCAAATGCAGTTTCCTTTAAAAGGGCCATGAACAGATAGAGTTTTATGTAATAAAGCTATTTAATTATTGACTTTTTGTTTCTTAGCCAGATGTTGGAGTAGGGGGGAAATAGATAATGCAGTCCACTCCATCAGGTTGCTTTACAATGGTGGTTGGTGTTTGTTGCTGAGGTGGCAGTCGCCATCGCCATGGGATCACAAAATGCAAACTCTTCAGTTTGTTTGGTTTTAGAGGATGCAAATCCTACAGAAGTGTGTGGTGGTCAAACTGGAGCGTGAAAAGTCATAGCAGAGTTTTTATATGCTGTCCTTTTGTCTTCTGCAGTCTCTCCTGAAGAAGAAATAGTAGTTCCCTCTTTATATTCTTCCCAGGCCCAATTTTACTTTTATCAAAAAATTAATAGAAATTCAAAAAACACTTTGAGCTTTTGCCATTCTCTTCAGTCAAAATAATATAAGAGGCTCAAGCTGAGCCTCTGTTGTTATGAGTTTCAGTGCCGATTATATTTTGCCTGTCAACACAGGACTGGACTAAGACCACATACCTCTGCAAGGAGGTGATCCAGCAGCTATTGTATGCGTGCTACTGTAGGTCATTGCCTCAGTATGCTGCCTTTGAAACGGCTGCCATAAAGAGAAACTTCATCTGAAAACTATTCTGAAATAATTTTCACACGGTAAGAAATTATTCTTCATATATGATGTGATTTCCACGTGCACCTTCCCTGTGCTTTCAAGTTCCCAGGCTAGTTTGTCCTGTAGAATCCAATAAAGAAGTGTAATTTCTCCCTAGGGTCTTTTCTGGTCATGTTTGATATCACTTAACATAATGAACTTTTTAATCCCACATCATAAAAGGTTTTGTTTGAGGCTGGGGTTTTTTTTTATTTCTTTAACTAATAGTGTTGCTTACATCCCTTCTAAAGAATGCTCTTAGTTATGTGAAATGCGGACATGTTGTCTGGGCCAACCTCTTATCTACACTGGATTCAAAAAGTCTGGTTCAGTACAGTGACTTAGACTGCATGTTTTTGTTGTGTTTTGTTTCTTTTAAAAATATGTATGTATGTGTCCTGTTAAAAAACATCACTGCCCCCGTCTAGGAACAATGCAGCATTCACATCATTTCCTGAAATAATAGAGTTGGAAGGCAATTATCTACTCACCAAACAGGCTAAAACAACAGTTCCTGATATTCTTCTCAAATATTTCAACTTCCCAGGAATCCGGAAAAAATAATTCCATGAGACGGTGTTATGAATGAAGGTATGACATTCCAGTTTCCTTCACTTGGAATCAGACATCCAGAGGTAATAAATTACCATGCACTTGGCACTGCTGGAAGGGGGTCTGGCTGTGGCAAATTGTTTTTCTTCAGTGCAGGAACAGTGAAGTGGTTTTACATCCTCCTCTGTCTGGTGACAGGCATGGCTTCTTAATGGGCTTTCAACAGCAATCGCATTAGTTATGCCTAGAAGAAACAGCAATCTGACAACAGAGTACCTTGAACAGAATTTATCTAGAGATAGGACAGCATAATAAATACTTGGGGTGGGAGGTTCTCCCTTTTACCTCTGTGAAATGAAGTCAGTGATATGATCTGAGAACTGCACTGTAACAAGAAAAAAAATGGGAAAAAACAAGTAGTGAAAAAGCATCTTTTTCTCTTGCATCTCAAAGGAATCAATTTTCAACAGCCTTACCCTGGTCCCATTTCTGTCACTCAAATGATTAACTACATCTGCTGCCCATATTCATTTTATGTTTGGTTTTGGTTGGGTTTTTGGTTGGTTCCCCCCCACCACCCTCCTTTAGTGCAAAGGAAAGAAGAGTAAATATTCTGACGGGGATTCAGATAGTACTTTTGTGGGTTCTCTGTCAAATTTGGTTTTCAGCTTAGTCATTAATTTGTGTTTGAATAGTTCTTGGAAGGGATTGTAAATTTGAATTGTATGACAGAGGTTATATAGGTATATAGAAAAGTGAAATGCTGCTCCTGGGAAAAGAGTTGATGCACTTGATCTTTGAAGAACTGACTTGAGGTATATAATAATCAAGCAGATTGAAAATACTAGTGAAGAAGTGTGTATTTGGATCCGACATGAAGCATTTTGACAAGGTAGCACCAGGAGCCTTGCACTATTGAATTTGCAAAGTCAACAAGAAAACAGCAAATCAGTGTGCACCAAAAACCAAGTACTATTAAAACAGAAGCTCTTAATTGAATCTGCTCTCATCCTTGCTTCAGGGTGAAGTTTGAAGAGAGCTACAAATGAGAAATACATAAATTGTATTTAATTGATTAAGAAAAGAAACCTGGTTTAATGAGAGGATATGCATATAGTGCAGTTTTTCTAAGAGATTGTGGTTTTTTGTTACTTACTTGAGAGAACTCAGCTGAGCAATCCTGCCAGCTTCAGGGGTAGGTGTGTAAGCATATGCCACATGCCAGCAAAGGTTGCAGAGTTCAGCTCTGTACTTAGCATCCTGAAGCAGATTCCGCATTTGCAAGGGATCACTTGGCCAGGAAGACCTAGACTCAACAGAGAGGTTTGCATATCTCCACAGTGTGTACTGTTTGTGCCAGGGAAAACAGAAGGACAAAATCCTGCTTCTGTTGAAATATTCAGCAAAATTCCCAGTAACTTTAGCGCAGCTAGAATTTAGCTAGCGGTTTTGGAATCAAGACCCTTCAAGGACAAACGCAAGTCGTTCCTTTTTTTTAGTAGTGACACTGAACTGTGATAAAGAAATGTGATTAATGTAATCACTATTCTTGTAACACATAACTTTCGTGTCCATACTCTTTAGGTGGTTTTCATATTGAATCTATCATGGCAGGTTTGTAATTTATCTGCTTATCTCTATTTTATGAAAGAGTAGAAAGTGTAATCCTGTTTGCTGTATCAAGCTTTCATTGGTTCATCACACTTGCTTTTTCTAAGCACTTATAATTGCTAGGCATCTCATTAGTAACGAGTTCAGACACCTTTAGCATGTTTCATGTTCATGGCTAATGACACTTTGTGAACAGCAGACTGCTTGGAACTATGTAAAGAGTAGGTAGTAAGACAATCAAAATGTCACAGTGACTTTTATATGAACAAAAAAAAATAATGAAGTTGAAATTTAGCTTATCATTAAATAGATCTTTCTTTTCCTGCCTGCTAGCCCTGGATGCATAAACAGGGCTATATGAAGGTGAATTTCTTATTTTCATTTTGTTTTCTGTACTCTTGCTCACTTAGTAATTTCCACAGATGTCTTGATGGAGCCTTTTCAAATGGACTCATAGTTGTGACTGGTGGTAGGATTCAAACCTGCCATAGGGCTTGATGCACTGCTTTTCACCAGTATCGTCCCTTCAGCTTCATTTTGGTTTATTTTTGAGTTGGCAATGTAATCTTAAAGGAATAAAAGGTAATAAATGACTTCTGGAAGTTGCTGGAACTGGAAGACCTTTAGTGGCCATTAAGCTGGTAACAGATGTTTAACTGAAAGGTCAGATAATTTACAACGTGAAACATTATTTCAGTTACCACCTTTCATAATTACAAGTTTGTTGTTTACCTACCTAATACTTGGAGTGTTTGTGGCCCCCTATGCAATTAAGTGTGCACAAAGGATTATTAACTAAAATAATCTGGGCTGGGAATCAGACCCTCACTCTATTATAGGCTCATAAAGAAGAAAGAGAAAAAAACCTGACACAAAGTGTCTAGCACAGCAAACTGAGAGTCATTGTTGTGTCTTGCTATTCTGTATTAACTGTATTGATATTTTGCTGAGATAAAGATCAGATTAGAAGACTCAAGTGTCAGCTTGCTTGAAAACAAAGTGTATTGTAGGACATAGGGTCCAGAAACATTAGGCACACAAGATAAAAAAAAAAAAAAAAAAAACAAAAAAACATGGAATTTAATAGAGAAGAGTGGAATTTATTATCTGTTATTTTAATTTCTGCAGAACAGAGGATTATCTTAGAGTGAAAACAATTGAGTCACAAAGGCTCAAAATTTATTTTCTATAAAATTGAAAGGGAAAGAGAAGATCTCAAATCATGCTTCTTTCCAGCAGGAAACTGCTGTGGATCCAGGGGTAGTAGGGTTTGGGCTGGGGGTAGAGAGCTTGGTTGATTTATTTTTTTCCTGTATATCCTACTGGAATAGTTGTGTTTTGTGATAAGTATAGTATCTTGCTCCTGTGATCTGCTTAACTTTGTGTAGGTAGGGAAAAGGATAAAACCAAAGCTTATAGGGATAGTGGTATTACAAAGATACATAAGGCATTTGTAGTTAGATTCTCTTGCTATACTTCTTGCTGTTAGATGCTATAAACAGAGAAGATGGAAGCTAATACATATTGAGAAAAAAAAAATCTTTTGCCTACCAAATGTATATTCATTGAATTTTTAGATCAGTGGTTGAGCTGATGTTTAAAGTTATAATTCAGAATTATAATTTAAAGAATGAAAATAAAAATTGACTTTGTGGGGGCTGTTGTGTGTCCAGCAGTGGCCGGATGCTAGGGCAGACTCCCCAATTAGGAGGCTGTGTGCTCCATCTGGTTGGTCAACTTCACTGTTTATGCGTCCTACACTTTACCGCAGTCGAGACTCAAAACAGTAAACACCTCGGAATACCAAAAGTGCCAGAAGCCACCTTATTTTTGCTTTTATTTTCTGCAATTATACCTGCAAGGATTGGAAAGTTCTAGCACTTTGTTTTTCTCACTTTTTTTTTTTTTTCTCCTTTTTTGCAACTTTTATTTTGCATCTCATAAACCCTTGGCAATGGGTACAACAGCTGCTTTTGGACTCATAGGTGAAGAGATCCTCTAGGACACGTACACTTCCAGCAATAATCAGTCCTCTCTTTCTCCGTGCAGCATGCCAGTGGTACAACTGAGCAAGCGGACGTCATGTGTACAGCCTCCTTGCATGATGTGGACTTGCCCTCTGTTTCCCAAGAGGAATTTCTTTCCTCTCATTTCTGTTCAGTGTTTGGCTTCCTAGTGAACAAGGACACCCTCTGAGCTCTAACATTCCTCTTTTACCTACCTCGTCCTTGACTGTGCTTTTCCTCAACAAGCCTAAATCGGGTTGCAGAGTTCTGATTTATTTTCCCCTTCTTTTTTGCTTTCTTTAACGTGAAAAGGTCACTTTGGTTTACTTTATGGTAGAAGGTCTAAGATTTATAATGGAAAAGATGGATGCAAGTTGGTTTTAGAGAGTTTAAGTAAGGTTAAGGAGAGTTCCCCCAAGGTTTGTACTGATGTTGGTGCTGTCTAATGTTTGATTTGGAGGAAGGCAGAGGCAGTGGGGTGGTAAATCAACACATGACCAAAAAAAATCACTCAGTTGCATTTAGAAAGGAAGAGAAGGAAATGTAGAAGGGCCTAACAAAGAGCAGGCAATCTGGCATGATGATGGAGCTGTGACTGCAGTGCAATGCGATTTAGAGAACAGTGTTGACTATTTACATGTACTAGATTTTGAATTCCTGAAACCAGAAGGGAAAAAGATACATTGCTGTGAAGAGCTGAGTGAAAACATTTCTTCATGTTGCAGTGTTGGATGAAAAATAGATAGGTGCATGGGAAAGTAGGTAGTATTAAAAGGACAGTACTAAAAATAAAATAATGTAATACCATGGCATATAGTATGTGCTCATGTAGACTACTAAATACAGTCTGCTTCATTGCAGAAGGGATATGACTGAGATGGGAAACGGACAGTGAATACAGAGTTTGGAGAAGCGTATACACAGGGAGAAACCTTTAAAAGTCTAACCTGAAGAGTAAAGTCTTTAATATATAAAACAGTGTGGACAAAGTAAATCATATGTCTATATAATGCAAGAGTAGAGAGAAAAATGGATTAAATCTCTTTGGCTTTTACAACTGATTAAAGAAATTGGTTTTTATATAACATGTAATTGATTTGTAGTCCACGCTACAGGTTGCCATTGACCAGCTGCTTTGTAGGTGAACTTCCTGGGTAAATTGCCCATGCTTCATCGAAGGACTTCAGTTAGGAAACTTTCCATTGGCTTTTCTAAACAAATTTCATGTGACCTTTCCTAATTCTTGAGTACTGTCCTTTACACAATGCTTTCTAACACAGATGAGGGCATCTCGTCAGACACTTAGCTTCGGGTATGTGTTTTCCATGGATTTTACTTTTTCAGACAGCAAATGTGTCATGCTATGTGTTTGTGTAACAATTGCTATCTGATTCATAATTGGTTAGGGAACTCTGGAAATGCATAAACAACAGCAACAAAATAATGTTTTACCAGAAGTATGCTGCTGTATTCTTTTTTCCTGAAGAATCCCCCATCTCATTCCAGCTTGATGTTTTTCTGGATAAAATTCACGTGTATTTCACAAAATGCTAAATGAGGAGAATGCATATGGCTGGTCATCTTGCAATTATTTCCAGAGTTAAACTTGGCAGTGAATTTTAGGCAGGAAGAAGAACTAAGGCAGTGCTGTCTGTTAGAAATACCTTGTGGAAAGTGGGCTGGCTTTGGATCCTTCATGACTTTGAAAGGTGATACAGAGTGTAACTCATGGTATGTGACTTGGGGAGGACAGAGAGAGTGCTTCTATTAGGAAAACATGAAGAATCCAAAAATTTGCTGTGAGCGACCACATTCACGCCATTAGAAAAGCTTTCTAGGGTTTTGAAATAAATTTACCTTGCAAAGGTACTGAAAGACAAGGTGGCTGCTGTCTGTACCAAATTTGTAATACTCTGTTGCCTTTGTTTAATAAGACTTCACAGTAAGTAAGCTTTCTAGCTAGCTAGCTTTGCTTTATATGGAATAGTCCAGCAGTATGTTTGCCTACAGCAGGCTTTGCTTCCAGCTTTTCTTCTGAAGTGTAATATATCTGTCTTGCTTTATTTTAGTAGCTGGGTGCTTGTGTGGGGACTGGCTGTTGAAGTGCCTCTTGGAGAGCAAGACTGCCTTCTGATCATGAGAGAAGGGGGATATGGCTGTGGACATCTTGTAGATGAGAAAATAGTGAGGCTTTCCCAATGCTGCTGCAAGAACAAGAAATGTGGTAGTACTGTCCTGAAGGGTGGGATAAGGAGCATCAAGGAACCTTAGAAGAGCTAGACTTTCTTTCCCACTATAATAGTACTATTGGTTAAACACTAAGGCCCAATCCAAATGAAATCTTCCCTGGCCAACAGCAAGTTTTGGACAAGGCTGCTGTTGTAAGGAGAAAGTACAAAAATCCTCTCATTTTTAAAACAAGCAAATTCCCACAAAAACAAAATGCAAACCAAAAAAGCTGCAACACCCCCTCCCCCAGCCAAGTTCTGTGTTTCTGAATCTGATCACATACTTCTGCTTCAACACAGAAGAAAATTTAATGAGAATTTAATACTTCAGTCTTGGGCTTCCCACTGAGCAGCTGACTCAGGCTGCTTCACAGAAAGAGGGTAAGCAGTAGGTAATGGGAGGTTTTCCAGGTAGCATTGGCATACTTCAGAAAGCAGAGAAGGTATGGAAGTGGAGTAACAGATATATATATTAATAATTAAAAATAACCCACCTTCACCAGTAACAACACAGAAAATACTTTCCATGCTATGTAAGTAATAGATCAACATTTAAGCTAGTTAAAATTTGATAAACTACTACCTTCCCCATTTTCTGATAGGAAGGCTGGGGCCCAAGATAAAGCAGTGTCAAGCTGGGGAGGACAAACACCCTAGCATCCAATAAACTTTTTATACATTTATTTTGTTAAGACCGATTCCCATTTCCTTTGTAACTCTTTGTTTATTAATGAGCTGACTCATCCAGAGTCCAGCAGCTTGTTTCCACACCAGAAAGATGGATTTGCACCCCTGCCAAGTGGAGTCAGAGGCAGAGATAACAGCCAGCAACAACAATAGTCTTCCCTGGTCCCTTTGCCAAGAACAACTGGCAAAAAGGACTTGGGGAGTAACTTATGACCAGCTCAGGGAGAGGCTGAAGCACTGGAAGAACAGGGGTTGCTGCTTGTCTGCCACCGATAAACAGCAGGATGCAACCAAGAGCCAAACTCACATTGCAGGCTTTACCTGGCAGAGGAGGAGATGAGCACCCATCAGTTAGCATAATGCTCTATGATAACCTGCCAGTTATTTTAAGTAGCCTGCAACACAGCAGACTAATGCAGCAGGCATTTTTCAAGTGGCAAATCCACACTGACAAAACCCTGAAGATAATTTTGTCCTGAGGTAAGTATTGTTGATGAGTGTACACACATCCTTGAATTGGTTAAGCTCCTCTCAAATGATGTGCTGTATTCTTAAAAGTGAGCAAGTCATCACATCCTGTGCTATGGGTGATATGAAATAGGCTTACAACAGTTGGTATTGGATGTTTCAACCTGCTTCCCTTGAGTCTCATTCTGCAAAATAGTGAACACCTGGTCATACCAACTCAACTGTGTTGGGTTTTCAGGGCTCTTTTGCTTGAGAGTAAGAAGTAGAAACACGAGGCAAATTCTTTTACAAAACTTACATCAGTTTCACTTTGTAGCTGCATCATGCTTCTCTCTGTGAGAAGATCCCCCTGCTAGCAAGTCAGATAAATTCAGACTTCACAGACATGATGACTCTCAGACAGGTACAGCTCTACAGCTCTTATTTGCATAGGTTCTTAGACAAAATGGCTGTCTTAAATAGCATTTTAAATCCAAATGAAACCCATGGAAATAAAGTTCTGTGTGACATACAACCCATCATGATCAATGAAATATAACTTAATGTATGTAATTTAACAAAATATATGATAAGTTTTGAGGTTTAGTGTGAGCAGCAGTGTGAAGTGGTGTGTTGTAGACTGTCTACTATAGATGGCCTTCATACTGCTAAACCCCATTCAGATTAAGGAGAAACTGGAGCATGTTAGTTTGTTCTGCATTTCTTTATGTGTCTTACTCAAATTTTCTTCACCTGACTCGGTGTCAGAAACCATCTTTCCAGTCTGGCTTGGTAGAGATTATTTCATGTTATTCTTTCCTCTCCTATGTCTGTATAGCTACAACACACTGAGATCCCTCCACTTCTTTTTCTGCAGGCCTATCTTCTCTATAACTTCAGCTAAATCTCTCATTTGAGCTTTTGTTATATCATCTGTTGCAACACGCTCTTTGCAAGTGTGATGTAGACACATGCTTTCCCCACCAAAACAGGCGTTCAATTCAAACTCTGTTTTTATTTGTTTGATCATGCTATTTCTCACTTCATATCTCAGACCTGGCTTGTATGTAGCATCATATCCAATTTAGGACTCTGGTTCCATCAGTGCAAAGACACAAAATTGTTGCTCCTTTTTAAACTTTAAATTTCCTGGTATTTTGAGTTCTAAAGTTAGGCTTTATTGGTACATTTGTTTCACAACAGAAAGGAGTAGGGTAAAAAAACCCACAAAGATGGCTTACAGTACAATTTTTCAGAACGACTAGACTGAGAGATGAGAAAGTTACTGATTTCCGAGGCTTATCTGAGTTCAGGATGGCAAAGTAATGATTTCCTGTGAATTGTCAACACTGTTATAAAATTTGGTCATCCCAAATGTACTTATGCTGTAATCTTTGTCTATGAGCTGACTGCAACCTCCTGCCTTGTCACTCCCACTTTGTCGCATCACATATAAACTGGTATTACTAAAGGAAGAGACCACACCTTTCCCATATCTTTTTTTCATTTTAGCCCATTTTTGCTTCCTTTATAAATAAATAATAGCCAGTGTGGTGCCAGGGAAGGAAAGGATAAAGCTACAATTAGATCACAAGGCAAAATAAGAACTCAACAAACTGAAAAATATTTTTCTTACAAAATACAACCACACTCTAGGGAGAAATCAATGCAGTCTCTTCTAAGAATGAAATTCATCTCTTGACTGTAGCTTTCCTGTTCCTGATAAAGAGACTGCCATATGTGCAAGGTCGTTTGGGGCACCTAGTGATGGCACTATGGGCTGTTCAGCCAGTGCCGACTTGGAAGCCACCAGCAGGCAGTGACTGCAGGGCCAGGGCTAGAGGTGCTACATGGGCCGCCTTAACTCCAGGTAGGGATGGACAGTGACCCCCACCTTCAGCTACTTGTTGCTGTGGTGCCCTTCCCTTGTGCTGGGTGTTTGGCAGCAGGATTAGTGCCCCGACAGGCTTTACCAGGTGAGGAGCAGAAGCAAAAGGAGTGATGGAGCCAGGAGCTGCTCACATCAGCATGGTAAGTGGTGGCTGAGAGCTCCTTTGTGCCCAGCATCAGCCCAGACTTAACGGTCACCAACATGGCTTTAAAAACCATTAGTATTCATTATCCTTAAAGTATTGCGGTTTTCAGCCTATAATCTTACCTCCTGTTTCTAAGCATTCAGCCATATGAGTGTTAGCAACTTGTCTGACACTTGATGCAAACTAACTGCTTTTATTTTAATGTTGTGCTATCAAATCAATTTTCTTATTGAGTTTTCACCGTGCCTCTTTCCTTCCCCTCTAGTACCTCCTTAAGCCTCCTTTTTGGGTCATCATATTAACCTTGCCGAAGATTCAATTGTATTTTTCATCCAGATTATATATATATTTTTTTTTTTTTGCAAGGATTTGAGGAAGCTGAAACACAGTTCTCCATCCTGAATAGATGTTATCTAGTTCTTTAAAGTGTTGTAAATTTCTTGACTTATCAGTAACAACATATAAATAAGGAACACCGACTACACTGGATTCCCAAGAGAAAGGCTGGGAGTGAGGAAGTTAAACGCCTTCTCATGAGATCAGAAGGCAGCGTTGTCATAAATGTCTCTCTAAAAACAGATCAAAATGTATGGCCACTTCAGGTGCAGCAGGACTGCAGCAGAGCATGCTTCAGCTCCAAAAGGCTGTTGCTAACTTCCTGACCTGGAAAGGCCAAGAAAAGCCAGTCAGTCCCAAGTAAGATTAAGCAGGAGCCCACAAGGGAAGTTCTGTTTCAGAATGAAGAAGATTCAGAAGTGTGGTGCCAAGACTGTCAGTTGTTTCCACCACAGCCATGATTACCAAATGTATTGGATGGCAGTTCACAATTTCTCCATTTATGCCCTCAGGCTACTTTAGGCAACTGGTAGAACTTTTTTATCCTTTCACAGATTACTGTGCTATATTCACACCACAGCTATCTCAAAGAACTTGAGAGAACTCCCTGCCACTACTGGCATTGGCAGCATCCTGGTATTTCAGTTTTGGGTGGATACCATCCATGAATATTCCACTTCTTCAGCTTCTTAGAGCTGCTTCTTTATGTACAGCAGTAACATTGGCTCAAATAGGACTCTTAAATGTTCAGCTAATCTTTCTCCAGTCCATTTCTCACCCCAAATTACTTAAGGATACATCCAAAATGTGTATCTGATAACTATGCCATGCAGTAACATTTCCTTTTTACAAAGTACTCAAAAAGCTGGGTAACACTTACGGAAGTCTTTCTACACAGGCAGATGCAGCTGCTTGTGGTTTGTCTTCCCTCTCCAGCATGTTAATCTACTAACAATCAGCAAATGCACCTGGAAGGTGTTTTTGAGACTGGGGAGAAAACAGCACTGAACACTGGTTGAGAAAGAGCACCTGATGTTACTTAAAAATAGTATTTGAAAGTGGTAAAGGCAAATAACCCTTCCTCCAAGTACAAATCAGTATCTCCTCTAGCTTAACTCACCTCTGTAGATTTTAGCAGAATCTGTCCCCTAATGGATCCAAACAGACTGGAGAGTTAAAGATCTATGAGATTTCTTAATTTTTCAACAAACACTGCTATTCTGAGCTGCCTGTGGACATTGCCTTTCTATTAGTAATTAAATGCACTCATGAAAAAGCAGTTTTCTTCCTTGATGCAAGAGGATACTGAAAGTTTCCCAGAGTTTCAGACACGGTGCACACACAGCACCAGGACAGCCTTCAGCAAAAAAAGAGTCAAGCGTGGGATGTCAGCTCGACTTGGAAGGACAGTTCAGGGGGTGGTGGCTGGAAGCTGTTGAGACATCAACTTGAATTTGGCTTCATCTCACAGAGCTTTGCCTTTACTTCAGGGAGGACTCCTGTTCATGAACTGTGATTGGTCCAGTATTGGAAGGATACTCAGAGCATTAAAAGGTGTTTAGTTGGGACCTAGGACTCAGCAAAAAGAATAACCTGCCTACATTGTTGAAATATTCCAAGAAATGTGTCATCTAGTGTCCTGATGAGATGGTGGGGAAGTCAGTGTTGAGTTGCATTTCTGATAGTGGCCTTAAGCAGCTGCTGTGGTTCCCTAATACAAGAGCATGCAAAGAGGAAAAATACGAACCTCAAATGTATCCCCAATTTCAGGGCTGCATTTACAGGGTACGTTTGAAAATGCCTGTTGTGGGTAGGTCAGGGCTGCCTCATGGAGTGGAAGGGAATAAGGGCTGTGAGGAGCAAGGCAGATTTTTCTGCAGGTGAAGTCTGCAGCAGTGTTCCTGAAGAACAACATTTGAACCTGGGAATCAGCACACCAGCCTTAACATTCCTTGATTTCCCAGGACACCTCTTGAAGCAGTTTTCATTAATTAACAGCATACAAGAACTTATTAAGGACTAAAAATAATTGCAAGACAGATTTTTGGGTGGATTTTTGTTGTGATTATTATTTTTTTTTCTTTTTTAGTTGTTTGCTGTGTTGATCGGTGACTGGAAAAGAGATGTCTTAAAGTGCCTGGTGTATCAGGGAGGTGCCTCGTACAAATAGCAGACAGGCAATATTGTACAATATTACCATGTGAAATCAATAGTTCACACCACAAGATCGGGTCCATTTATATCAGTGGGACTCAAGGCATGTCAGTATGTGAAATGCAGAGAAATCCCCGCCTTTTCAGTGTCTCATTTTGGACAGCCACTGAAGATGTAGGCAGATAAAGATGGAAGTGACCCAAAGCCTTTAATTTTTTGAGTGCCTTCCAACTTTATAAAAGTTTGAATAAGCATCTCATATTTATGACTTCCAATCTGTAGTAACTGTAGTCCAACAGTAGTAATTGCTACATTGGAGTACCTGAAATAAGTCGTCTCCTTTAGCTGTCAGATGTTGAGCAGGTGAAGGCTTGAAAGAGTGATTCACTGTAACAAGGCCAATGATGTGTGTTGACTTTTGGAGCTGTATCATTTATTTTCAGTAGGGCAAAAGTGCAGACTTGTCACTGTACTCATCAGGAAGGTTTTGAGTTTATTGTGTCTCTCCAAACTCAGTAGCACTGAAGGCTTCAGTTTGGATACTTCAGCTGATGATGACTGAGGTAGGCTGGTGCAGGCAGTACCTATCCGCTGAGAGTGCTGGAGGCTCAAGTCGGCTGCCTGTCAGTTTCATGCTTACAGTGAAAGATCCACCTTAAAAGCAGGATCTTCCATTAAAAACTTGCTTCCATTTGTAAATAAGCTGTGTGTACACAGTCTTATCTAGAGAACCTTATATTGCCTCTACTTTGAGATAACAGGGGAAGAAACTGCAGCCAGGATCACATCTCAGTGGATGAAACAAGCACCCTTGTCACAGGTGCTGCCCACTCAAGGAAGATTTTCTGTGCACTGAACAGGATCCAGATCCTGCAAACATGTAGAAAGGACGGCTTGTGTTTTCTCTGAGGTACAGCCAAAAATGTCTTTCCATTCTTTCAGCGCTTACACCAACCTGCTGATATTACGGTCGAAACAGTTGTTTTGACCAGGTAGCCTTCATTTGGATCCATCTTATTCACACATGGAAGGAAAAGGTGGTTTCATTGACAGCTTTATGCTCTTTCATTTTAATGTGATTAACTCAAAGCCTGAGATTCCTTTTTTCCTGAAAGCTTCTGCAAGTACTAGGAAGAGGTATATATTTACAAGCAAAGAAAGGTTGTCACATGAGTCTTTAAGTAGAAATATTCCTTGCCATATAAGCCTGGATGATAAATGTTTATCACTTCTCAGTAGTTTTCCCCACAACACCTTGAAATGTGGGTACTCAGTAGCACATGAGGTAGGAGACTCAGTTCTGTTCTTTGCTTGCGTTATTTCAGTTTTACACTAGAAATGCAAAAAAATATATGCAGATGGGATTATTACATCTGAACTAAGTGTTACACTGACTGAATCTTGAGTGAACAGGTGCTGCATCTTAACCCTGGGTTTCCTCCCTCTTCTGCTCCTGTCATCCAAAACATGCTTAGTCCTTGCCTGTTACTATCCTAATGTTTTTGGAAGGCAATGTAAAACTCTGAGATACTGTTTCAAAATGGAGTCAGTCTTCCCAGATGATCTTTTATTTCTTGAGGATAACACTGTAAATTGGATAAAAATTATGTGTGAGAGAAAAGGTGCTTTTCTTTTTTTCCTAGAAGGTGAGACGCATATCTGGTTTGCAGTGCCTCACGTGCCCTGTGCCAGTAGGAATGACTTCTAAATGTCTATATTGAATTACTTACTTAGCAATAAGATCTGCTTGCCATCACAGACTTCGCATAGTGCTTTGTACACATGAAAAACAAGCAATTATGGTTCAGTTTCTGTTGATGGCAGGGGCTCAGAGCTCTTTATGTAGAAGAAAGTCAGAGCCTGAGCCAACTGCTGGCTTTGAGCACATGAAATCATGGGTCAGTATAAACAATACAAGTTCATAAGCAATATGTGAGGATAAATAAATTTTTAATATCATAAAACCAGAGTGAGATTCTCCCCCTTCCCATCTTCCTTCAAAAAGTAAGATAAGTAAGAGAATATGTGGAATAAAATGCAGTTTATTTACCTGGCAGTTTTGTAGAGAATGAAGCTTTGGAGAGGTGTTTGCTGGTGACTGACATTCTTCAACAGTCAACAGGAATCTCATGACCCACAACAGTGCTTGAGAAACAGTATTTTCTGGTGAAGGGTTTTCAGTTAAGACTGGGCTTGATAGAAACAGGGATTTTGGTGGGTTATGCCACTGGCTGAATGTTCCAGGCTATCTTTGGTACCTCCCTGCTTCATGATCAAATTACATGTTCTTCTGCATGAGGTGGAGAAAGAAAACAGATTTAACTGTTCAAAGGTTTGATGTTTTAAGCCCTCCGTGACTGCCACTGCCTAATCATAAGATTTTTAATTTTCTACATTTTCTTTAACGAATTGTGTTAGAGCTCATATCAAAGAATAATATTTCATTTAACACTTTCTAGTATTAGGCACACATCTGGTCTATGTATCTTGGCAAGATGGCAATCAAGGAAGGGTTTGGGTTTTATCTCACAGACTGAACCTTCACAGAAGAACTAGCATGTTTAGTTTTGTTAAACTGTTTGGGGTACCTGAGCTTTCCATTGAGAGCACCAGCACAGAAAATTAATTTCTCCCTGGCTGAATGCCTAAAACTACAGTCACTGATTTGGTTGTATTTACCCAAGGATTAGATCAGAAATACAGGTACTTAATACTTTTCTAGCACACTAAATGCACCAAAACCACACTCATGTTTCATGAGATAAGATTAAGTTTCATCTACAAAAAGAGCAAATTTTCTCTGAATGTGAGAGCAATGAATGAAAAGAGCAAATTTTCTGAGAATGATGATGATGGCTAAAAAACCTCTGATGGCTAAAGCAGCTTAGAGCAAACTGAAATGGCAAGGACAGAGTTACTGATCCTAAAACAGAAGTCTCTGCTTGAAAACCATTTGGACACATATAGAGAATGACAGAAAAGCTGATGAAACTGTGCTGGCTACATGTGTCCAAAACAAACTCCAAAGATCCTACCACAGCCCCTCTTCCTACCTTGTGAAGGGGTAGTGGTAATACGTTTGTTGAAAGCAGTCCTTACCGTGCATGATGTTTTAAAGTCTTTTTCTACCAAGCAGGAGTTAAACAGATCACTCAGCTTAAGCTAGAAAAAGCTAATTTGTCTAACTCATTGTCTAGTCAGGTCAGCCACTGTTAGCTGTAGCCCTCTCATTTTCTGTGTCCCCATTACACCCATTTCCATAACGTTCCTAGATGACTTTCTGTGTTCAGTGGAATGATGGCATGCTTCTCTGCTAGCTTTGGCCTTCTTCATGACTTCATCTTTTTTGAAGATATGTCTTTTTTTTTGGGTTTTGTGACATTATTATTTCCCATTTCCTCTCCCTTTTCCTGCTGCCTTTGACCATGAATACTCTCCCTTTCTTCTCCTGGGTTTCTAGGGAAAATGTCCCACCACGTTCTGTCTCTGGCCTTCTCACTAAATGCTTCCTGAGCACTTCATAAACCTCTTGCCTCCTGAACACCTTTATTTACTGTCTATGTTATGGCATGATCCCTTGTTTTAAAGTGTGTGGCTTTATATCTGACTGTGATAAAATGTCTGGCTTAACAAGGAACTATCATGCTCTAAAATATTTGTCACCCTGGTGACCCTTGCCTTATAATGATCAGTAATAAGTTCTAAGTGTTGACAGTCCTTTCTGAGAGGTTGTCTCAGGGCAGACTGGTTGTTCCCCAACAAGTAACATTTTGCCATGCACGGCATGGTGTGCCTTGCAGTCCCTGATTCATGCAGCAGACTGAGGTAGGGTCTCCCAACCAAGGTGTGGTGGCTTAACCCTAGCCAGCAACTCTCTACCCCCTGCCCTTACGCCAGTGGGATTAAGAGTGGATTTGGAAAAAGGCGAAACTCATGGGTTGAGATAAGAGCAGTTTAATAACTGACATAACAACAACAAAAAGAGAGAGAGGATTCAAACTCAATAAACACAAGTGATGCATGATATAATTGCTTACCACCCTCTAACAAATGCCCATCCAGTCCCCAAGCAGCAATCATCCCCTCCCAGGCAACTCCCCCATTTTATGTATCAAGCATGACATGCTGTGGTATAGATTATCCCTTTGGCTTGTTTAGGTCAGCTGTCCTGGCTGCGCTCCCTCCTGGCTTCTTTTGCCCTTCTTCACTGGCAGAGCACAGGTGACTGAAAAGTCCTTGAGTTAGAGTAGGTGCTACTTAACAGCAACTAAAACATCGGTGTGTTACCAACATTGTTCTCAGACTAATGCCAGAACATAGCACTTAACTGGCTAGTAGGAAGGAAATTATCCCAGCTGAAACTAGGACACAAGGTAATTTACAACTGTTCTCATGCTCTTAAGTTACGTACGTGAACATTTGGCCTCCAGTTGGTTGACAGATTAAGAACAAAATTCCCGGCCAGGTACCATCTCTCCTGCAGTATATCCTAGGTCCTGCAGCAGGCACACATAGGTTGCTGTAACTTCTTTTAGATTAAGATTTCTTCTTCCTTTGTCTGTATGGATAGACGCCTGGCACCCCCAAACAACATGCGTGTCTTTATGCCTTTCCAACTCAGATATTTCTTCTCCTCACAAATTCTCGTGCTGTACTGCAGACCATGCCTGTTCTCCTTTCTTCTTGTTTTACCCTGCTGCTCCCAACTTGTGTATTTTACAAACTACATTCCTTAATCTTCTCCAAACTTTCTTCCTAGCGATGCTGTGCTGTTCCTCTGGTGGTGTATAGTAACAGCCTGTCTGTAGATCTCTTCCTTTTGTGAACCCAAGGGAACCATGACCAGTAGGTTATTTTTCTGTGTGTCTTAGATGGGTTTGTCATATATGCGAAATAGAAAGGAGGGTGACTCTTTCCATATTAAACACATTCAGTATTTAATATGTTTTTAAAACATTTCTTTCATTTATCACGTGATATCTGGAGAGCTAATTTTACAATCTGTAGGATAGAGTGTAACTTCTTAATTAATACGCTTCCATAGCCAAAGAAGGGAAATACTGAGAATTATGGGTGTGAAGGTGTAAGACAAAGCAATAAGATAAGGAGCTAAAAATAAAGAAAGAAGCTGCTGGCTTGGTGAGAACTAGAAAGAAAAAAAGTCCTTGTACCAGAAATGCAAAACTGTAGATTGTAGCGACAGAAAAGGCAAGTTTCAAGTGATTGAAGTGCACATAAGGAAGACATCTGTGTTTAAATCCCAATCAGCTAACTCGCATTTAAAAGTTTGGCTATTTGCTTTATTCTTGAATTGCTGCGCATTCCTCTTTGCTTCTGTTAAACTATAAATTCTGCGTTTGACATCAGCTATTACAGGGAAAAGAAGTTCATTAGTGCTGCAAAACATCCAAATTAGATTAAGTGACATACTGAAAGTATAAAATAAACATTAAGTAATGGCAGTCCTGTCAGTTAGAATTACAGTCCTCCATAGTTTCAGATCTTCTCTTCTAAAGAGAGGTGGTGTTGCAGTTCAGAAGAGAAAAACCAAGTGAACAAGTTGCTCTTATTAGGAATTGCAGCTGGCTTTGAAAGAGCAACATCAGAGTCCAACTTTTCTTTGGGTGGATATAGGAGTATGCTGGTTGCAAGCCTCCAGAAGGGTACAGGGCAGATCCGGAAAAAAGTGCTGATTAAAAAATAATTAAAACCAGTTTTCTTGCTATACAGCATGTGGAGCTGGCCAGAAATGATGAGTGAATAACTCTGTCCATACAAGTGTTTTTTGGTTTCTTTTTTCTTAATCCACGTTCACCTTTTGGATATCTCGGGACATTTTAAAATCTTACTCATGCTTGCAGCCTCTGTTTCTTGAGCTGCAGGTTGGTTTTATTTGGGGTATGTGGAGAAATCACAGGGCTCTCTAATGTGTCAAATATCACAATGGACCATTATTTATAGTGGCAGATAAAAGCAGCTGCAGGTTACTTAAGAGGGTGTGTGCAGTGTAATGGAAGAGAATTCAACCACGGAAAAAAATAGCCTCCAGTATTCCGTCATTCAGAGGAGCACATAAGAACAGCTGCAGAATTAATAGACAGGAAATTCTTTCTTTATGATCCATGAAATCTTCAATCTATATTATCCTATTCTTGCTAACAACTTCTAATTGCATAACTGAATTTCCCTGTTTATTAATTTTGCAGCATAGTGGCTTACAATTGAAAGTAAATTGCCTGAAAGCAAAATTCTGTTTCATTTGACTGAACAGTAATAATCAGTAGCATTTCCAGCAATTATATATTCCTTTCCTGCAGCCATTGGGGAAAGCAACTATTGAAACTGGAGTTTGTGGCCACAGTGGTCACAGTCCCACAGAGACGGTGGTCAGCCAACACAATGAGCGTAGGTTTCCTCCAGAAAGATGAGTGCTCACTTGCCTTGGGATTGCTCTTTCCTTACTGCTAGGCTTTACTGCCATTTTCTAGGCTGTCAAAATGGTAACATCTTGTGGGTGGCAAAATGATGTCATTTTATTCAGCAGCTTGTAGTAATTTCCACTCCTAACCTTTCATGAGAGGTACAAATTACCAAAGAAAAAGGGCTACAAGCTTACAGATGGCAGTATCGCTTTTCCATTGAGATCACAATATCCTTCTTTCTAGCTGAATGACAATTGTGCTGTCACTAAAATTACATAATGCTATGTCCCCAGAGGGGTTATAGTTTGGGATTCAAAGGACAGCTGTCAAAATACAAGTCGCTGTATTCTGAGCTTTAAAAGTCTCTTGGGGGTCATACATGTGAGTTTGTCCTCATTTTTTTTGGTAGATTATAGGTAAACAGTGGAATGTAATTGAGAAAACTACATTTACATGGCAAGTTAGGTGTTACACCTGAGATGCAAATGACTAAAATAGCCAATATTTCTCGTAAATCATGGGGACAAAAATCAGGGCTAACACAGATGGCAGCACTATACTGATTGAGTGGACTTTAGTAGCCTATGGTAAAACTGCCCTTTCTCTTTATTTCGTATACTATCATACAATACAATGTGTAGTAAAAGCTGCTCTGATTTTCCAGGTTTTGTCTGATGTCTCAAAATCAGCTGTGTTCTAGCAGCTGCCACTGCTGCACACTTGTTCCAAGTGCCTGCCAATTGCTATGAACAAGCATTAAGTCAAAGAATTTCAGTGCAGTCTCTGAATGTGATTGGAAGAGGAAAACTCCTGGAGTTTTAGAGGATTTCCTCAAACTAAAAAAAAAAAGGGGGGGGTGGGGGTAGGGGGGAGAATGTTTGGAAAAAAGTATCTTGATTTGAGTAAATGTTGTGATTTAACCCCAGTGAGCAGCTGAGCCTCACACAGCTTCTTGCTCACTCTCCTGCACTGGGATGGGGGAGAAAATCATAAGTGTAAAAAAGGGAAAACTCCTGTGTTGAGGTAAAGACAGTTTAACTGGTAAAGCAAAACAGGTGTGCACAAGCAAAGCAAAATAAGGAATTCATGGACTACTTGCCACCAGCAGGAAGACGCTCAGCCATCCCCAGGAAAGCTGGGTTCCATTATACGTAACATTGATATGGGAAGACAAATGCTGTAACTCTGAATGCCTTCTCTTCCCTTTCTTTCTCCAGCTTTTACCAACAATTGTGACACCATATGGAGTATCATATCCGCCTGGTCAGTGGGGTTCAGCTGTCCCAGCTATGTCCTCTTCCAACACCTTGTGCACCCCCCATCTGCTCGCTTGGTAGGGCAGCATGAAAAGCAGAAAAGGCCTTGATGCTGTGTAAACACTGCTCATCAATAGCTAAAACATCCCCATGTTATCAACACTGTTTTGGTCACAAATCCAAAGCACAGCACAATAGGAAGTATTATCATAAAATGATTAGGATTGGAAGGGACCTTAAAGTTTATCTAGTTCCAACTCCCTTGCCACAGGCAGGGACACCTTCCACTAGACCAGGTTGCTCAAAGCCCCATCCAACCTGGCCTTGAACACTTCCAGGCATGGAGCAGCCATAGCTTGTCGGGGCAACCTGTTCCTGTGCCTCACCACTATCATAGATTCTTTTCCTAAGATACAATCTAAAAAGGTGCTCTTTCAGTTTAAAGCCATTCCCTCTTGTCCTATCCCTACATGTTATTGTAAAAAGTCCCTCTCCAGATTTCTTTTAGGCCCATTTCTAGATACTAGAAGGCTGCTCTAAGATCTCCCCAGAGCCTTCTCTTCTCCAGGATGAACCACCCCAACTCAGCCTGTCTCCATAGGACAGGTGCTCCAGCCCTCTGATCATCTTCATGGCCCTCCTCTGGACTTGCCTCTTCTCATGTTGGGGGCCTCAGAACTGTACGCAGTACTGCAGGTGAGGTCTCATGAGAGGGGCAGGATCACAATCAATTGACCTGCTGGTCACGCTCCTTTTGATGCAGCCCAGGATACGGTTGGCTTTCTGGGCTGCAAGTGCACACTGCTGGGTCATGTTGAGCTTCTCATCAACCAGCACCCCCAAATCAGGGCTGCTCTGAATCTCTTCTCTGCCCACCCTGTGTTTGTGCTTGGGATTGCCCCGACCCAGGTGTAGGACCTTGCATTTGTCATGGTTAAACTTCATAAGGCTGGCATCAGCCCACTTCACAAATGTGTCAAGGTCCCTCTGTATGGCATCCCTTCTCTCCAGTGTGTCAACAGAACCACACAGCTTGGTGTCATCGGCCAGCTTGCTGAGGGCGTGCTCAATCCCACTGTTCATATCACCAACAAAGATGTTGAACAGCACCAGTCCCAGTACAGACCCCTGAGGGTGCCACTCATCACTGTTTCCACCTGGACATCAAGCTGTTGACCACAACTCTTTGGGTATGACCATCCAGCCTATGGTGGGTAGCCTTCATGATCCCAGGCCCTGCCTTTGCCTTCTTGGGTGACTTAGGTGCTGTGGCTGGAGCATTTGCCAGTGAAGACTGAGGCAAATAAGTCATTGAGCATCATGATTTTCTCCATATACAAGTAACCATGTGTCCCATTTTCTTCTGGAAATGGACCACATTTTCCTTAGTCTTCCTTTTATCACCACCATACCTGTAGAATCTTTTCTTATTGCTCTTGACATCCCTTGCCAGATTTCACTCCCTGAGGGCTTTAGCTTTCCTAACCTGATCCGTGGCTGCTAGATCAATTTCTCTGTATCCCCCCTCCCTGGGTACCCATCTTTTCTTCCACCCTCTGCAGGCTTCTTTTTTGGGTTGGAGTTTGTCCAGAAGCATACTGTTCATTCATGCAGGCCTCCTGATGTTTTTACCTGACTTCCTTTTTGATGGAAGGAATGACTCGAGCTTGGAGGAGATAATTCTTAAATGTTAACCGACCTTTTTGGGCCCCCCCTTCCTTCCAGTGTTTTGTCCCAGGACACTTTAACAAACAGATCAATGAGGAGACCAAAGTCTACTCTCCTGAAGTCTAGGTAGCAAGTTTGTTGTTCACTTTCCTTGCTACCCTAAGGACCTTGAACACCAGCATTTCACGGTCACTGTAGCCAAGGCTGCCCTTGAGTTTTACTTTCCACATAAGCCCATTCTTGTTGGTGAGTATAAGGTCCTCCAGCATAACTCCTCTGTCATTTAGAGAAGGAAGTTATCATCAATGCATTCTGGCAACCACCTGAATTGCTCATGCCTTGCCATGTTGTCCCCAACGGATACTGGGTTGTTTCAAGTTCTCAATGAGAACTGGGTCTTGAGAAAGTGAAGCTGCTCCTATCTGTCAATAGAGGGCCTTATCCACTCTGACTTCCTGGTCAGACTGTCTGTAGCAAACCCCCCTGTTATATCACTTGTTCATGTCCTTCCTTTAATCATAGAATCATAGAACAGTTAGGGTTAGGACCTTAAGATCATCAAGTTCCAACCCCCCTGCCATAAGCTGGGACACTCCACACTAAACCATGCCACCCAAGGCTTCGTCCAACCTGGCCTTGAACACTGCCAGGGATGGAGCAATTCGCAACTTCCTTGGGCAACCCATTCCAGTGCCTCACCACCCTCACAGTAAAGAACTTCCTCCTTATATCCAAACTAAACCTTCCCTGTTTACGTTTTAATCCATTACCCCTTGTCCTATCACTACAGTCCCTAATGAAGAGTCCCTTCCCAGCGTCCCTGTAGGCCCCCTTCAGATACTGGAAGGCACTGGAAGTCTCCATGCAGCCTTCTCTTCTCCAGGCTGAACAGCCCCAACTTTCTCAGCCTGTCTTCGTATGGGAGATGCTCCA
>JBCJKH010026530.1:0-12159 GCA_039877255.1 Loriculus beryllinus
ATTAATACAGATTGAACAAAGTAAGCACATCACAGCTATACCTACCGCTTCAGTATGTATTGGGTGCACTGCAAAGAGCAAGGATGCAACTATGCTGCTCTTGTTATCCAGAAAAAGCTTACAGACCTTGAGGAAGACTACACAAACCACCACATGAAAGACCAGATTTAGGAAGTGGTAAGAAACTGCATTTAACTCGCTGAACAAGTAGTTTAAGCGAAACGTAAGAACTGTAAGGGGACGGTAAGACTTATGACTTCTCTCCTGAAAGAAAATAAACAAATCAATCACCACCAACTCCCACACAGGGAAGCAAATTGCACATACAGAAAGACAAATACGTGGATAGGAAAAAGTATTTTAAAAGCCATGAATGATCAAATTAATCTGAGTTCATTTAGTTAAAATTACCCTGACTTCCTGCTGGGTTTTTTTAGTGCAAAATCAATACTGAGATGGCTTTCTCTCCCTCAACATGGTTAGGGGTTTTTTGGAGTAAAAACATGTTGAAAAATACTACTTGAAATTTTGTTGGGAGAAGTTTAGGAACCCACTTACTCTCAATGACTGCAGGACTAGACGGCATCTGAAAAAGTCTGGAAGCTTTCAGTAGAGGGCTGTATGAAAATTACGAATTAAAGTCTACTTGTAGAGTGAGCAATTAGTATCTCACAAAGAACTAACCCTGTATTTTATGAACATAAGAGATTACAAGGTGGAATGCATAGGCAAAAATGACCTATGACTATCAGCTTATTTTTGCTCATTTGCAATAGCACCAAGTGTAGCCTTCTAAATTATATGTAAATACTTTAGCTACTGCTACTTAACAATGTTTATCAACAACTTTAACACCAATGCAGCTTTTCAAATAAAAGCATAGCCATTCTAGATAGGCTACAAACCAAGCCCTATGAATTCACATAAACATACTTCCTCAAAAAAAAATTAATAATTCAATACCCATTCTCTAACTTATAGCTTTGTTGTTTAAGAGTATTACCTTTGCTTCCATACTGCAATAAAAAATAAATACCCTCCCTGTATGTCAATGTCTAGCTATTGCAGGAGGAAAAGTGAAAATGATCAGGGTTGTCCAATTTCAATACTGAAATTAGACAAAACACAGCATCTTGAATCATGATATATTACTTAAATTTTCTTACAAGTTCTTTTATTGAACAGAGGGAAAGAATATGTGACATCTGTTCCTGATCTTGTAGTACAAAACACTAACATCACAACATTCCATCAGAAACAAACTATTCTGTTAAAACCATGTTAAGAAAAAGTGTAAAAACCCTTTGCAAAGCTTTTTTTCTTTTCCTAAATGCTTCTAAGTGTTTCACAAACCATTTACCTCAGACATTGGAGTGCCCCAGAAGTCATTCTGAAAAAGATTTTTTAGTGGAGTAGAAGGATGCAAATCTTTATTGTCCAAAATTGCTGAAACATCATCAAAAACAAAGCCACAAAAGAGACTGTTCCAATAGCAGACTGCCACCACACCAACTATTAGAGCTGCTTCCTTCAGGCTTACATCAGCCATCTTCTCTAAGAGTTTTCCCGGACAAAAGCTGAAATACATGGACAGCAACTTGACTAATGTTACTGATTAGAGAACTAAACTTGACAAAGTCAAAAAGACATACAATATTTCAGAAATTAACAACACTATGTATCTAAAAATCAGTAAAACAGAAAGCTTTCTGCTAGTCTTTTCCATCTTACACAATTTATTGTCTAAAAGACATACTCTCATTAAATAAGTCTCATCCCTAAAAAGCCCTCACACAAGCTGGATGCACCGCTACATTTCATGGTTTAATAAGAAAAGAAGACTGATGATAAATTGTGATGTAGTTTTTAGAGGACAGCAGATTAAATGAATGCGGAAAACTAGAGAATTATGAAAATTAAGTTCCCTAGAGCCCTGAGTAGTTTAACATACTGACACTGAATACTACATCATCAAAAAGGAAGGCAGAGCATTAATTATTCATGTTGTTGAGGTTTAAAAGTATTTCATAAAATATTTCAAAAGCAGTTAAAAAAACCCAACAAATTTCAAACATTCTGAAGAACAAACAGGAACCTTTAAGAACTTAATAAATATAGGTGTTCAAGAACAGGTAAAGAAAGATATAAGTAGTAATAGTAAAAAGTTAAACTTACCATTGAAGCTCACACTTTGATCATTTGCTATCCTCATAGAAGTTCATGAAAAAGTCATTTTTTCTCAACTCTGCCAACTGCTCCGATGTCACTAAATGCTCATAAGAGTCCTGTCTAAAGAAACAGCAAGCAAAAAAAGACACCACAAATTAACTTTTATCCTATTTTCTCTCATCTTGCATAAACTTCCTAAGCTCTAGAAATGATTAAACAGCAGTTTTAGGTTTATTTAAATAATAATACATGGGTGACCTATTCAAAAGGTGAAACTACTACATATTAGGTTCGTTGAAAACACTGTTCTGTCTTGGAAGAGTAAGAAGGTAACTATAGGTCAAAGGCATTCTTTTTGACCCACGGTTGACACAGCCTGGATTACTGCCAATTGCTGGGACCAAATTGGTAAAAAGCTACAGACAGCCAAACACTGACTTAGTTTTGAGAAAAACTAGAGATGACTGAAAAAAAAAAAAAATATACAGCCTCTTCCCCAAAACTAGAGGGCCAATACCCCTAAGGACAGAGAACAGCTTATATTAGCTGGATAATGTGGATCCATAAATACATAAACACACTAGCCTTATGTCCATCATGGCTCACACATCAAAGCTCACAAGTGATTTGGATGCTATATTATTTGGATGATGAAATGCTGGTGATATTTTTTTTCCTTTGGTTTGTTGGTGTTTTGTCTTTTTTTACTTGTGTTCATATTTAAGTATACTACCCTCTAAAAACAGCCCACAGAAAAATCTCACCCACACATATAATTTCAGAAGTGATTTGTAGCCTGGGCTGCACCTAAAAGCACAACAATCACCTATTACAACTAGTGGTAAAGGAGCAGTAGTACAGGAAGGAATACAAGAGGACTGGAGCACCTTGCGTATGAAGACAGGCTGAGAAAGTTGGGGCTTCTCAGCCTGGAGAAGAGAAGGCTGCGTGGAGATCTCATAGCAGTCTTCCAGTATCTGCAGGGTGCCTATAAGGACGCTAGGGAGGGACTCTTCATTAGGGAGTGTAGTGGTAGGACAAGGGGTAACAGGTTAAAACTTAAACAGGGGAAGTTTACATTGGATATAAAGAAGAAGTTCCTCACTGTTAGAGTCGTGAGGCACTGGAATGGGTTGCCCAGGGAGATTGTGAAATGCTTCATCCCTGGCAGTGTTCAAGGCAAGGTTGGACGAAGCCTTGGGAGGCATGGTTTAGTGTGAGGTGTCCCTGCCCATGGCAGGCAGGTTGGAACTATATGATCTTAAGGTCCTTTCCAACCCTAACTATTCTGTGATTCTACGATTCTATGTACAAGAGGCAGGTGCAGTTAAACTAAAAACCAAGACAAAGATAATTTAAAAGGAATCAAATCAATCCAATCAGTGTTACTCACATAATGTCAGTGCTTCCACCACCAGGTTGTGGTTTTTTTTCTTTTGTAGCACCTGGAGCACTGGTAACTGGTGTTACTCGAATCAGTAAAAAGCCTTTTTTAATTGAAGAGAGAGAGAGAGAAAATATTGTTAAACGTTAAAGTAGGAGGCTTTGACTTTTTGCCAGGCTGGATCAAAGTACTTTAAGCCAAGATTAAGTTAGGAGATATTTATGATCTTCATGGCAGACAATCTTATTTAAAAAAAAAAATAAAAATAAAAACAAAGCTGACTGCAGGAATATATGAAGAGCCAGCCCATTTCTGAACTTCAATCCACCAAAGTTTTTTATGCCCCAAGCATAAGGAGAAGAAACTGCTAGAAAAAGAGTTTGAAAATCCTTGTTTGCAACAGTGTGTAGAACAGTGCGCATCCTACTTCCGGAACTTCATTGGTTCTAGTGAATAGCAGTTACATCTGAAAAGGACCTACAGCAAATATGTAATGATTTTCCAACATATAAGCTACATTTCTTAAAAACTGTGTTCCAAAACTTAATGGGACAAGATAATATTGCCACACAGAAGCAACCATAAGGTTTATTTAATTCACCCTTCAAGAAAGTGCCTCGCTAGGTGAGTAGGTTTGGGCGACTTGAGACTTCTTTACTAACAATATAAGTTTATTGCACTGGTTCAAGTAGTAAGCCATTGCAGACACTGCTTTGTGTATCAAAGAGTAACTCTAGGTAATTCTTCAGCAGCAACCCTATTTCAGGAACAGCTGCTGATCCCCAACTAGAAAAAAAAAGGGATAGATTCCTAAATATAGCCTCCTATCAAAAGGAAAAGCCTAACCAACCTTAATTACTAGCTCCTCAACTACTTTTTATGTTTTTACTTCTCTTTTCCCTAAATAGAATGTATGTCAAGACAGCTGCCTTAATTATCCCTTAACCCTAAGCAATTCTGATGCTTTTCATGAGCCCTTTTTTGTTCTGAATTTTTAGAACTTCTTCCACCCACAACTTTTTTTATACCACTATAGACTAAGCTTTTCCTTAACAGAGCTGCATTTACCCACATGTCACCTGTAAGGAATATATGGTTTATATTTGAATGAAAGGGAACTCTTAGAAAGAAATGAGTATTTTAAGCTACATCCAAAGTTAGGATTAAGTGGCTAGCCCACCACCAGAGAAACCTGTTTGAGAACTCCAGAAGAAATTTACCTTTAACATCACATTTTTTTAACCTGCAACTCACCTTCTCCTTTCCACGCACATTTCAATCATAGATATGACTGCAAATACATGGCTACCATTTGATCTTTCAAGACAAGTATCCAAGCCACACTCAAGACAATACTGAGCAGCTTAGTAAGTTTGCTGTGAGGAACATAAGCAACAAAACTCATTGTTCTGGTTTTGGCAGCAAGCCACACAACACACTGCTTGAACTGTGCCATGCTTGGTAATCTCAAAAGCATCATAGCGTATCTCTCAAATTTTTATTGCGTGCAAAAGCACTAGGAGGTCTTGGTAACAGATGGGCAAAATGGAGATCTGGAAGAGCCCCCATTTTCCAGCAATCTGTTTCCAGGAGAAGTGCAAAGAGAAAAACAGGAAATGCAAGGCCATGTACAATCTGTAGATCACACAAAACCGTAGCAGAGATACTACNNNNAAAAATCCCACCCCAAAGCCACCTTTGCATTTTGTCTTAAGGTCTTATTTTCCTGAAATATACTGTAAAGATACAGAAAGTTAGGGAAGTCACTTTTTCCACCTCATCTGATTACAGGGTAGTTTAATGCACTTGCTAAATTAAAGCATAAATAATGGAAAAGATGTTTTTACTTTACATTAAGCATAACAAGGCAGATTTTGAGGAAGACTCACCATCAGAACTACTGCTTCCTATCTGCTACTACACCTCGGTCCACCACCAAACTCAAAGCTTCAAACCTGGAGTGATCATCAACATGCTGAGAATGCAAGACTAAAACAGAGGAAGGCTTATAAAAGCTCATCTGTACTTGGTAACTAGGCAAAATGTTTTATGTCTGCCATTAATCTCACTGGAGAGCAGCAACTGCTATTTGGCAACCAACACTATTCACACCAGATAATCTGTTATCAGTTTGATACTGGAAAAAAAGAGGCCGTATAAAATAATCTGTTATCAGTTTGATATTGGAAAGAAAGAGGCCATATGAAGATTATGCAATGCTGAGAACCTCATCAATCAAAGATGTGAAAGAGGCTGCTGAAGCCTTGGCTATGACTGGGCTACCTGAGTGAGTGGATATATTCCCCTTCTTACCCAACAGACATGCTGAAATCTGCTATCAACCCAAGTATGGTATTGCAAGTGCCAGTACTTCACTGCCCCCAGTGATAGGTGTTTTGATAAATACCAGTAAAATGCTGCCTGACAACCTGTTTGTTAACACAGCCTTGCTGCGATGGGAAACATCGCTGACTGCTCCAACACATGTAAACAGATTGACTGTCCCTCAAGTTGTTTTTTTTCATCATGCCTACCTGCTACTTTCACAGAGTGCCCATCGGATACCTTAACCGGCTGTATGACTGCCAGTCTGTGGTCTATGGAACAGCCACAGAGCCCCATTTGACTGGCTGAAATCAGGAGAGACACATACTTTATTATCAAGATTTCTGTTGGATGTTTTAATTTACAACAGTATCTGACCATGCCATGAAAAATATATGTCTGAAAACAATAAGCAAGATAAAACCCTGTGAGACAGAAACTGCATGATCATGACAGCCAACTGTGAAAAGCTGTGTTTTTCCATGCAAAACACCTGTTAGTCTGATTTTATCAAGCTCTCTGGCACACAAACCTACATTTTGCACTGTCGTGCTCTCATGTGTGTACAAAGACATTAAATAGAAAGGACAGATAAGAACCAGAGCTCTCAAGCAGGTTTGGCTTGTAAGGCATGTAGTCTCCTCCAGCTATGGAGAACTTTTTACCAGTTCATCCAGATGAATTCATTACAGATGAGTACTACATAACAAAAAAATTAATTGCTTTTAGGAATATAGGAAAACAAAATATTTCTCTGCAATCACAGTTTAACACCATATATTGCAAAGTACAGTAGTCTGCACAAAAAAATGCAACATGAACAAAAAATGCACAATGATGTTCTAAGAGTATCCTCAGTTGGGAGATTTGGGAGTAAGAGCCATTTTCTGATCATATGAATTTAGTAAAACTTAGAATGTACTTAGGGAGGAATACAGCTGCAATCCCTAAAGACTCAACAGCTATTTAGCACTCTATAATTAGCTATCATCTAATGTGCTGTCACCTTCTACCAACAACAGATCCTTGCAATATATTTGTGTTAATTAGACACAACTCGCTACCTAACTTTAGAAATTTAAACAGACATTTGAATCTTCTACTGGGTAATGGCACTTTTAAACCCAGAAGTTCATTAATAACAACCTCTGTTCCAATCAATCCTACTTCAAAAAAGAAAAAATATGTTCTATGAGTCACTTTTTTTCTTCTTTAGAGAAAAGGACACAGGTAGCAGAAGTGTTAGAGAATTTGAGAACAGTGGCAATTCTTTTGAGGAAAACGCTTGCACAAATCACCTAAGGATTTCCACAGAAACTGGCAAGAACAAACATGATCATTAAACTTAATCTCAAATGGATGTCAGAATTGCAAAGTTTCAACTTGTTTCAGATTTGTATGAAAGCTCTCATTACTCCTGAAAATACCCAAGATAATTGACATATTGCAGCTTTTGATACAGTCAATATTTTGAAAGTCAGTTCAAACCATCAGAAATTTTTAAAATTCACTTTATTCACTGTCCATAACAGAACATCAGTTACCACAATTTAAAGATTTTTTTAATCTCATATGCAGAGACTATTTTTATTCACACTTTATTATATAGTCATAGATATTAAAAATACACCTGTCACTTTTCAGCCACATCAAGATGTTAGCATTTTCAACTGTAATCAAACTGCAACTATTCTCTGGAGATGACTATGCATCAGTGAAGCAATAATCTGTAGACTATGGGAAGCATCAGCAAGTCTGTAACTCCAGAGAGTCACTTTGATAATCAGTGCTTTAGCCTGTGCAATATGCAACATAATTATTATGCAAATCTCAAGGAACTTAATTTTGTGTTATATTAATTAGGCTGCTGCAAATAACAAACCAGGCAATCTGCATACGGATCAGGCAGTTTCTTGAAAAGCTTTGAAAACAAACTAATGAGCATTTTATGCACATACCTAATCATAAAATGTGGGCTTTCCATTCTCCTGTTTGGAGCTCTAAGGGTAGTGAAGACACAGATACACACAAATAAGCTTCCAAATAGAGTTGTACATCTCATTTACTCTGGAGAAATGTACTCTCATAGCCACTGAAGGTCCTGGACGGCATAAAACATATTTACAGTTCACACAGAAAACTGACATATTATCAAAGGTGGAAGGAAAGAAAGAACTGACAAAACTACTCATAGATTTATTTCCAGTTTTAAACAGGTGAGCACCAAGTTCGTTTAAGATGAACTGATGAATATCAGCAAAGATATATACAACAGGTTACCAAAGCCCGTAGTATAGTCACTTAAAAATGGCATTTTAATTTAGCTTCTGAGGCTCTGCTAATGTCCTCATCTGTCTTGCCTACTTGCTACTCTTTCTGCATTTTTGGCTAAAATGAATGTTCTTTATGATGATTTGATATGAGTGTTTAATGACAGAAAAAGATAATAATTTTGTTTGCGTTGTCCCTTTCCACATAGCCTTTAAATTTATTTTATCTTAAAAACGTTGCTCCAAGGTACAACTCCAGTATAAAACAATGCAGATGCACAGCTCAAAATTAAATGACTGTGGTGAATTTCATACAGGAGAAAGCAAGAAGTATTTGGGAAGATGGGAGAAGGCAGAATGCAAAACATGCCTGGATTCCCCTTTTCTCTTGCTGAGATACTAGAGCAGAATAAACATAATAAGAAGTTTTGCTGTGGCAACCTTCCTTTTCAAGTACCACAGGATCAAGAGTAATGGGACAAATGTGAAGTACTCTTCATTCCCCAGAAGGCAATGCCCCCCCCAGCCTCACAGAGTTCTGAAGGATCAACAAGATGAGGAATGGCAGCTCTTACGTGGAGTCAGAACACGTGTTGCAGGCCAGAATGAAGATTTTCCTGGGAAATCTGTGAAGAACTTGCTGGCAACCAACCAGCTAAACTAACGCTAAGAACATTTTAGGGTACTCTGGTACACACCAAGGGTCACAACTTCAAAAAAAACAAGATGAAGATATTGGTTTAGCTGGTGGTTTAGCTTGAGTTTGTTCAACGCAACCGGTGCAACAATCAGCTAAAAAACAAATTACATTATGCATGGTTTGCATTTTATATCTTAAAATGATTAACAAGATGTCATACTTTAAAGTCAAACCCTTAGAGTTTTAGGGGCACTTTTTTTTCTTGTTTGTTTTCCTACACTTAACCAGTAACAAAGTAATACCTCTTACATTTAGAATAACTGTATAAAAGTTTGTTTCCTCATAGGACACTGACACAAAAATAGCGTGTCTAAAATAATGCCGATTAATACTCTCAGTATTCTAGAAATACAACAGCAGAAACTGCATGCTTGTTAACTCCAAAGAATAAACCAACAAAAGCTACATGGGTGGCATAAGCTAAAAAGTCAGCCTCTGCTATGCATATCCTTATTTAGTACACTTGGTCTGTATTCTTGCAGTATTTTTAATAACATTCCATTAGGTCTTTTATATTGCAGCCTGTGTATTAGGACTTTCAAATGGCACACAATGTTATCAAAACTGTGGCTTAATACAGATGCCTAACTCTTCTATCAGGGTAGGCCAAGCTGTAATGTGAAGCTAAAATGTTCTTTGGCTCCAGAACTACAAGCATGTATTCCCATTAGAAGATCATCCACTGATACAAAGTTTGTCATGCGATCAGATGTGATACAGAAACAAAAGAAAAACTAACCCACTTGCTTTACAGTGTTCTGTATATTAAACCTCTTCACATTTTGTGTCGGGTTAACGCTTCCATGCTTTTCACTCTTTTTTCACTTTTGGAAGTCTTTCAGCTCACCTTAAAATCTCTTTCAGCTCTGCATCAACCTCCTTCACTGTGTCTACACGACACAATTATGACCTAGATGTGTTTTCACTACCAGTATATGTGATGATTTATTTTCTGTTGATTCTATAACAGAACACTCAAAAAAAAAAAAAAGAAAAAATAACGCTGAAGCACACTAAATAGATATACTTGCCTTAACAACTTGTTAACCTGATGAAAAAGAGTTAAAAAAAAAAATAAAAAAATGTCCTATCCACAAGCATCAATGGATGATTTCATTTTCTATATCTCAGGGGAATCCATTTCCTGAAAGCTCATCTTGTAGCAAGGCATTATTATTCTCTGTGGCTCACCTGCTCCAACTACAAAAGCCTGTCCTGCTAAGAAATCACTGTTTTACACTTAATGGTAATGAACTTTAGTTTTACTAATGTTTACTACTCATGAAATATAATCTGGTCTCTTTCTCTTTCCTAACTATACAGTTTGCTATTCTTACCCAATAAAGAGCTGTAATTAACTAATCTTCGGCTGAGATATAAAATTCTTTACAGTCAATCAAGAATAAAGAGTTACGCCATGACTGGAACAAGTTGCGTAACTACAAAGAGTGCCAAGCAGCTTGCATCTTGTCAGCCTTCATTAAATATCAACACTAATCAAGAGACAGCAAAGAAAAAGTAGACAATAAATAATCCAGAAAAAGACAAAAGTCCAAAGATGACATAATCACCTTTCTTTTTCCCTTAAGAAATTTAAAAACAAATTCTCTTCAGTTCTCTACAGCTGTCGAATGAACACAGATATATACACATCGTAAATGATTGCTGGTTTTCCTTTTTTATTTGAAAAGACCTGCTCACAGCCATTTAGCCAACAGAGGATCTCAAACTTCTGGGGCCACCAGACCACTACCAGTGCTCAGACGTCCTCGCTGGCCACTTGCACTCAAAGAATTCCGTTAGTTTATAGATGTGATCTTTCCTGTACCGCTCTGCAAGCTATATTTTGGCCCCTGACTATTACACACCATCACACATATATAACACACGCATACCGGGGCAGTGCTGTGTCAGCCTGCGGTGCTACACAGAGCACGCCGCTGCCCGCAACCCGTGTAGAGGAGAAAACCTAAGGACGGCTGGGGGCGGAGGGGAACGGGAAAGCGGCTACTGCGGAAAGCCTGCGGAAGGAAAGGGACAGGATAAGCTGGGGGGCGAGTCCATCCTCCTCTCAAGCGACGTGGAAGCGCGACCAGGGACCAAAGCGGCACCGGCAGCCAGGAGCGGAGGCTCACGAATGAGGCCCGGCAAGCACAGCCAAGGGAAAGAGACACAAAGACGAGCACCCGCCACCGCGGGCAGCAGCTACACCAAACCCATGCCTCCCGCACCCCAAGTCCCGTTTGCGAAAGAAGAGTCCGCCGCTACTTGCCCTACCTGTGGCCGCAGAAGCAACAACTCCCCCAATACCGGCGGCACCACCTCCTGCGCTCACCGCCGCCAGCCTCCAGGCACCACACATGCGCACAGCTGCCCCCCTCGCCCAACAGGGAAACGAACAGCTCCAATTCCGGGGCGGTACCTTTGAGGCATGGCAGGAGTTGTAGTTCCGGAGCAGCCGCACGCCGGGACACGCAACCAACGTCCGCGGCGCGGGTTTGTCGCCGCAGTGCCGTTTTCCTAGTGAAACGGTTAGCCCCTGCCTCTCCCGGTTGCTCGCTGCATGGCTGTGCAGCTCCTCGGGTTTAGGACTACCCGGCTCGCCCCTCTGCCGCGGCATCGTTAGCTGCCTCTCCAGGCTTACGAGTATCCGGGGAGTGGAGCCGGCGGGAGAGCTTGATGGCGTCGCCTAGCAGCAACCTCCACCGCCACTGCCGTCCTCGGGGAGCGGTGAGGTCAAGGGGCGGGCGGTGCTCTGAGGAAGGAGTCAGGAACCCCCGCGATCCCTCGTGAGCGCCGCAGGCAGCCGGGCCAGCGGCGGGGCCGAGGCTGTTGGTCCCCGACTGATGCGTCCGGATGCGGGCACCGTCGCAATGCGGTGCCTGGAAAAGGTTATAGGCCGCGGTAGAGGTCTGCTGTAGGCTGATGGAAGTTTCGACAGTGCCCTGTTGTGTAAAATAAGGCAATTTGATAATTCAGCAGAGTCAGATGAAACGGAGACAAAATTGTCCCTCAGTAGCATCCAGGACGGATTGCAGTCTGTCATTGTATCATTCCATATACAAATTAGAAGAAAATAGGAAGCTAGCAGGAGATTCCATTTTGGTTGGGGGTTTGTTGTTAAGATCTAGTGCTCTCTAGAGCTAGTAGATGAGAGCTAGTCTCGGTGATGTAATTTGAAAATCAGAAGTAGTTTAAGATGGGTTAATCCGGGTAAATTTGCCTAATGTAGGAGAAGATCAGGTTTGAAACTATAAGGAACCTGAAGGTGCGCAAGTGCATGGGAACTGATGAGATGCATCCACAGATCC
>JBCJKH010026530.1:18527-35317 GCA_039877255.1 Loriculus beryllinus
TGCTAGTGACCAAATAATAATAGTCTTTTATAGTTTGCAAATCCCAGGATATGTATTGCTTAAATTTGAGTATTACGAGACAGGTCAAGTCATTCCACTGCAAAGATAGCTTAATAGACAGTGGCAAAGGAAACTTCTCTTGCTGTATGTATGGACTGAATTCTTGGTGGTTGTTCTGCTAGTTTCATATTTGTCTTTTCCATTATTAAGTGATTGCTTTAACTTCTAAGCATTCATAATTTAATGTTTTTAAATTATAGCTGAGTTTCTGTCTTCTAAATATGTTAGTCAAGGAAGACTCTTAACTAGTGTTTAATTTTATATTTCTTTATTTCACTTCATGCCTTACTATTAAGTGTGTGCTTCAGCCCCTGAAGAGTATCTCTCACATAGCTCTGTGATTTTGAATTTCCCCATTTTCTTTACAAACATGAAGAGAATAAATAAATAAGAACCCATTAGTAACATTGAAATATGCACCATGGAAAGCATACTATATGATACAGGAGGATTTTGTGCCTTGCTTCAAGGAGTTATTTAACGTTTGTATTATGGGTTGAGCCCATGTAGACTGAGCAGTGAGGTGAGATAAATTTTATAGTCTTCCAAAGCTAGGGACAGAGAGCTTCTCAGGAGAAAAAGGCAAAAAAAAATGGAAAAAACCTTAGGTGCAAACAGACTCTTCCTATTCAGAAGAGGAAGGCAGCTGACAGTAACTTCACTAGGAGTTGTAGAGTCTGGCTTGAGCTGACTAGATGGCTCTAGAGGTTGCTTTTTAGATGACCATTATTAGCGTGACACTATGAACAGTTTTGTGGAAATAAGTGTATTTTTAAAACAAATGCATTAAAGTCAAATCAATTTACTGTGCTGTATTTTAACTCAAAATGGACCGAGTTTATTATGCTTCAGTGTATGTTCACATTCTAAAGGGTTATATTTAGCTCCTTACAACTTTGCTAAGCTCTTTGCCATTAGGTTTGAACTGTGGTTATATGTCATGTATGATGGATTGTTAGTCCTCCCAGTTTTGACTTGTATCTCTAGGTTCCCACTGGCAACTGTTTATGAGGAAGCTGTAAGAAACATGTATCATCTGAAACTTTTCATTGTACCTTGTTTTAACTCTGAGAGAATTGTTCCATTTAAAATCCATGTACTAAAATACTGCTTTGTGTGTATGTGTTTGAGTGCTTTATTTTTTACTCACTTTTTTATTTTTCCTGCTTTGCCTTTATATACCCAACTTCTAGATAATATCTGAACTCTCTGTTGTAAGTACAGTATATTTTGTGTTCTGTAAATTGTTTTGTCTTAGCTACTTTTAATTTCTATTGTGTGGTGTTCTGTATTGGTAGCTTGCCTGTCAGTAGAGAAGAATTCTTAATGGAGTTTCGGTTATGTGTATGTAGGGTGTGCAAGAGAGGGATGCGCAGATACGATTGCTTACTGAGCAAGTTGAACAGTATACCAAAGAAATGGAACAAAATGCACTGCTTATTGAGGAATTAAGAAATGATCTCCAAAAAGATAAAGGTAGCAACCATTTTATTTTAATGTCTATGGAAGGGTGATAAGAAACCGCAAATTTTACTGTACATTCTTTATTCAGTAAAAATACAGAAAAAAATAGTTGCAGTAGTATTAGTCTCTAGGCTTTTTTTTGTTGTTGCTCATAAAGAGTTTAAATTAATTCACAGTAATTCAGTGGGGTTTATGGCAATGCAGTGTGTAGTTAACTATGGCTGGTCTGTAAAGGTTAGAGCATAACATGTGAGATCTCAGCTCTATGAAGAATTCCAAGTGAGTAGTAGCATGCAACTCAAAATAAATTCTAATGCATTTTTAATATATTTAGACTATATATAAAAAAAATGATGTGCATTTCTTATTATTTGAATGAACAATTGGGAGAAAAAGCACTATTGTAGTCTTTTGCAGTTAATTAAAAAGAGCAACAAAGGTAAGATCTTCTTTGTAACATCATCCAAAGCGTTTCTTTCTTGCTTGATGCCTGATAGCAAGAATACCTAGTTGTAAACAAATCAAGGTTTTTCATTACAGGTCACTCATCTCTTGCTCAGCAGAATCGCATTGGGGAAATGCAAGAAAAGTTGAAAATTCTAGAAGAGAGAACTAAGGAGGCTGAGAAATCAGCAGAACTAGCAGAAGCAGATGCTAGAGAAAAGGACAAAGAGCTTGTTGAAACTCTGAAACGAATGAGAGACTATGAACAGGTAAGCAGTGTGTCAGACTGGACAGGGTATTACATCATATTTTTAGGAGATCATTTTGTCCTTCCATTTTTTTATTGACTCTGTTCTAATTAGAAATTAATAAAGACTTCTGATGCTGGGGTTTGTTGGGTTGTTTTTTTTTTTTTTTTAATAATAACATTTATCATTCCAAGGCCAGGTTGGCTAGAGCCTTGGGTGACATGTCTAGGGTAGGGTGTCCCTGCCCATGGCAAGGGGGTTGGAACTAGAGCCATTCTATGATTCTATAGCAGTCACTGACTGCTTGCCATATTTAACAATTTGTACGAGTCATCAGTTTTAGCATATTAGTATGGGCTTCTGAAGTCCATTGAACAGTAATTGAGCCCTCAAGATAAGATTCTTCAAAGAATCATGTAGGAAGAAGACTCAGTTTTGAAATATGCAGAGGCTCCTCTATAGTTAAAGATTAAATTTGTAAAAGACAAATTTGTAGATCTGCTTTTTATTCAGTAACCTTTTTCATTAAGTGTAGTGCAGAAGACTTATACAGGTTGAAAAACTTTCCTGTGTAGTGATGAAAACAATATTCATGATTTATTTTTCTTACATCTGCTGTTGGTTGTTTTACTTTCCATTTGGTTTCAGGGAATATATGGTTTGGAAGAGGCTGTTGCTGAAATAAATGATTTAAAAAAGCAAATCAGAATACGAGATCATGAGATTGAAACATTAATTAAAGAAGGCAATAAACTTGAACTTAAAATAAATGATTTTCTTGATGAAAATGAAGAACTCAGAGAGCGCTTAGGTATGCTATATCCATTATGTTTTCAATTATTTGTTGTGTAAGAATTAAAATAATATTGTATCATGGAATGTTACTATACCAAGTAACTGCTTGGAAATAATTTCGTATATTCTGGTAATATTTGCAAGTATCAAGTTAGGACAAACTGCATGAATGTACATGACTTACAGGTTGCTTTGACTGAAGGAAATGGGATAATAGGTTTTATAGTCCTGTCTTGGTTTGATTCCTCTTTGTAAACTGCTTAACTAATTTCATAATACAGTAACTGGAAACTGAAGCTGTAGTGCTGGAATGAGAAGCAGAGAAGACTTCGGGCAGGCTTGTTTTTACTCAGAAGAATCTAAACATAAATGTTAATTTAATTTAAACATAAGTATAGTTAATTTTAGGTGGCATTTTACTGCATTTTGGGGTTTCAGTGAAGTAAAATTACACTTTTTCTTGGTGCTGTTGTATGTAGCATAAAATGTGTACACCTATTAAATTGCATATATTAAACTATCTCCTTTAAAAAAAAAATCTACTTGACTAGTTATGTTCTTTTTTAAATTAAATGCATTCTAATGATTACTTACATTAGTGTTCCTGCCTAATGAATAATTATATAGTCTATACTATGTTTTAGGTCTTGAGCCAAAGACAATGATTGATTTAAGTGAATTCAGAAACTGCAAAACACTGAAGCAGCAGCAATATAGAGCTGAAAACCAGATTCTTTTGCAAGAGGCAAGTGATAAATCTTATTTTTGTGTAAGAGCTACGTAATAAAAATGTGGTTGAACAAAATGAAATACTGATCTGTGAACAATAATGCGCAGATTGAAAGACTAGAAGAAGAAAGAATTGAACTGAAAAAACAGATTCGTAAGTTGGCTCAGGAGAAAGGAAGAAGAATTGCGACAACAGGTAGGATTTTTTTTGTTTGTTATAAACTGTTCTTTCAAAAACATGTTGTCTATACCTGTTCATATAGTTATGTTATATTACACTTTTGTTTAAATTACAAGGCTAAATACATAGAATTGAACTTGTAGGAAGAGGTAAGTGCTTTTACATTTTCATAGTCTTATATCCCAGCAGCTTTTTGACTTGTAGTGACTATTAGTGCATCACTGAGAGTTTTGTTGTTGCTTTGCAATTCTTAGATGAGGGATGTTCTCACCATGATTTCCAAGAGATCTGTATAATGTATGTGTTTCAGAAATCTTAAAATTTCAGTTGTGTGCCACCCATGGAAGCATGTGTTCAAATGGAAGGGTTTACAGCTCCTTCCTTTGCAAGTAGAAAACCAAAACTCAAATGTATTAAGTGGAATATATTCCTTTGCTTGGAAAGCTAAAAATTTATTATCATTTATCATGTGTACATTTACCTGCAATTAGGATTGGATGCTGCTAATGTGCAGATAACAGATAGCATTACTGAAGAGAAGGGAATGAATAAGAGGAAGTTGGATCTCTTGAACAGACAGGATATTATTGAAGTAAAAGCAAAGGTAGGTTCATAAAGCAAGTTCATAAACATTTATTGTATTTCTCTTTTGAAATAAAAGTAATATGTAACAGATATTTGTAAATATCTGTTCAAATATGTAGGTACTTTTATTCACAACTTTTAAAGAATTAATAGTTTGTAATTTTTTTTAGAAAACTAGTGAATATTATGAATTGTTTGTGAATATGGGCTAGCAGCTCATGTAACATGGAAGGGAGAAACACATATGCAGACAGAGAAGCACCAGTTAGACTTCTGAAGTCAGAGAAAGATACAGCTGAAAAAAGTAAGGCTGTGAGAAGTCTACATAGAAGAACTTCTGGCATACTTCAGAATTCAGATGCCTTGAAAAGAAGTAGAAGTACCTCCTTGGTTCATTTATGTTCAGAGTGGTGACTAATTAATGACAACTGTAGTTCTGAAACTCTTTGTTTAAAAGAGCTTTACATATCACCAGACTACAGTTTTCACAGACATCAGCGATAACGGATCATGGAGACAATAGAGAGATATCGGAAGACTTAAAATCAGACTGCACAGGTTCATTTTCTCCTTATCAGCCAGTGTGTGAGACCTCAGAGGTAAATAACCAAAATTACAGAAACAAGCCATCTTTTCAGAATCGAGTGCCCAGAACTTCTAATTCAGACCAAACAGGTGAGGAAATTTTTTCCCCAAGACAGTCTGTCAGCAAAAACTCTCTGCTTGTGCATCTGCTCTTGGAAAGCCAGTAACAGACAAAGCACAAGTAATGGCATTGAAGGATGAGCAAGACTATTTGCAAGTAGTTTTCTGATTTAAAATACCTTTAAAGAAGACAGAGGAAATGAATGCCTAATATAATTGTGGCAGGTAAAAACTTTGGAAAATATACTCAAAAATGGACAATCAGAACACTCAGGTCAGGTAGATCCTGTTGAAAATCTCATAGAACAGTTGAGAGAATTAGCCCTTCTTAGATCACAGGTGAGACATTTATAGTATGCGTATGCTTATATCTATTGCAGTTATTCAGAAAGTAAATTCAGATAACGCAGATGTGTTAGTTTACTTTCATCTTTATTAATTAAAGCTATAGGACACTTCAAATGAAACTGGGCATTTTTTCTTCTAGTAAAAAAAGTGCCAAGTCATTAATTTTCAGTTTATTTGTTAACATAAAATTGAAAAATGTAGGCAGATATTTTCATTCCGTTGGTGGAAAAATTTGCATAACACCTGTACACACACACACAAACACACACACACACACAGAGACAGGTACAAAGACAGAATAGTTTTTATTCTAAGACCTTCCACACATCTGTGTAAGTAAAGTACTCATCATTTTCCTTAGTGCATACAGCCTTGCATCTCATACAAAACAAAAAACAATGCCTCCAAAAAAACCCACAACCCACAGACAAACAAAGACCACGCACACACACACAAAACCCCATGGGATAAATATTTATGTAAAATTTATTTATGGTTATTTTTTTTCCTGATAACTTTGTTGCTATGAAGATGAGGCTGTTTCTTTGTTGCCTTCTATATAACACCTCATTTTAGTTTATCTACTGTGTAATTTCACTGTTGAACATACATCAATTAGCAGTATTTTCAAGCATTCTCATTTAATTACAGAGTCTTATTGAAAATTCTAATACTGAAATTCCTGAACTGTGATTTTTGAGATGTCTTTCTTCTTTTCTTTAGAATGAGTATCTTGCAAATGAATTAAGTATGAGAGAGCGAGATTTGGAGAAGAACAGGACTGCAATAGCCAAATTTCAATGTAAATGTAAGTTACAGCCTGTTTTAAAACTTGGGAATGTTATCAGGCACCTGCAGATAGTTTGCTTTTTTCGTTATTGTGACCACAAACATCTGACTTGGCAGTTTCTGTTTTAAATGTGGTTTACTTTGGTCTTTCACAGTGATTTTATTTGCTGTGTGCATAGGTTATTAGACAGTCATTCTTATATGCTTCTGATCTGTGGGCATTATGGTTGTGGTTTGATCCAGGTGTGAACACAATGATGAGAAAACAGTGAATGTTAATGGCATTTGTCAGGTTGGAATTTCTTTGAATTATCATTAATGACTTTTTAAATTTTGTGTTTATGTTAGTGTGTATTTTTTGTGTACTTGTGTATAAATACGTACATGGTGCTGCTACTTTTAAATTAGTGATAGAACATGAAACTTAGTTAATTCATACTAAATATGTTAAACTAGGATCTTTCATGTTTTCCCTCCTGAATCAGACCTTATAAGGGCTTTAATTCTGTGAGTGATCCCAATTAGAACAATTCACTTGTGTGATTGTGGTGCTTGTTTGACTCCAAGAAAGTGTTTGGGAATTAAACCCACTCATTGCTTACATATACATTAGCTGAAGAGTACTGCACAAAAAGTCCAAAATAAACATAATTCTTATTTCTCTAGACAGGAATCTTTTCTGCTCCAAATATTGCATGCACTCCTGGATCTTCAGAACAGTTAGCCATCTTATTCATATTATATTTTGTTTGTATTTGTTCAGCAAAATACATTTTCTGGATGTTCCTAGCAGCTTTACTTTTCACATCCTAATTGGTTATGTTTATATATAGTATGAACATTCTTTCTGTATATCAAATCAACAAGCATTATAATGACATGTCCTAGGAAACCTGAAATTATTTTTTCAGTGCTTTTAGATGCATTTACAATTTTTATTACAGTAAAAGAATTATTAGAAGAGAATAAACAACTTGAACAAGGAATGAAAGAAATATTGCAAGCTGTCAAGGAAATGCAGAAGGATTCTAATGTGAAGGGAGGAGAAACAGCCTTAATAATCCCTAGTCTGGATCGTTTAGTTTACGTAAGCTTCCTTTCTGAAATGTTAATTAGTTAAATAACTAAGCTTCTGTTTTCTCCTTGATTTATTGGGTTATTGTATAATTAAATAGTAGCTTCCTTATACATATGCATCCTTAGTTATAAGTAGGAATACGTAGTGTAATACCTCTTTAAAATTCAGCAACAGGAGATTGCTAGTAAAAATTAAACAAAACACATTCAGCTGGATGGGACAAACCTGCCTGTGGTAAATTTATTGTACTAGTCATAACGCTTAGGTAAATATTTGTTTGCATGTCTTTTATCTCTGGGACCTGCAGAGTTTAAGAAAAAATTCTTTATTCAAGCATCTTGCAAGTAAAAAATAGGGTGGTTTTTTATAGGGTTTTTTTTTTTCTTTACAGGAAAATTGAACAATTTAAGTCACAGTCTGTGGTAAACTATACAGGAAACTGATATGTAATCTTACAACATTAAAATTTCATTCTTTTTGCCAATTTTATGTAGTCTAAATTTGAGGGCTCCAGTTTATTATGTGCAGAAAAGCTTTTTTTATTTTTTTTTTAACGTTTTCTCTGTTTTGTTCATTAAATGTTTACCGCCTTAGGCAATGGAGTCAAAGAATTCAGAAGGAATCTTTGATACTAGTGTGCACTTGAAAGCTCAGGTTGATCAGCTTTCAGGACAAAATGAAGAATTAAGACAGGAACTGAAACAGACTCAGAAAGAGGCAACAAATTTCTCTAATCAGCTGGCAAATGCAAACGAAAAGGTATACGATTTATTTTATACGATTTATTTTGTGCTTGAAAAGTGGCTGCTCTGATAATTCAGAACAAGACCACACAATCTATAAGATACTAAATTTAGGTTATGTGAACAGTGGAATTATGCAAATCTTAAGTATATATATTGGATCTACCTATTTGTCCATTTTAAGTTCAAATCTTACTCTTCTTAATGTTACTTTATCCTTGGAATATCCTATCGTGCTAAACTCTATTCATACCTATCTTTTGGACAGAGATGTTCCGAAAAAGCTCACAAATTTCTTTCTTCAAGAAGCCAGTAGTCTTGCATTTATTTTTTTATTAAGTAACAGATTAAGTGCTCTAAAATATGAATCATTCTCTAAAATCTTTTCTTGTTTTAAGTTATGCAATTGATTTTTTGTGGAATGCTGCTTTTGAGGGCAGGAATGAGGAATGAATTACTGTGTGACAAGAAGCCAAATTTAAATTTGCTTTTTGGAATAGCTTTGGTGATGCAAAAAGAGTTCCCAGTAATTAATATTCTAGAATAGTGTTTTATGTACTCTTAGAGTAGAGAATCAGAGAGCTTTTAAAATGTTAAATGGAAAGCCAAAGATTTGTTTAGAATAAACCACCATACCACTGTAATAATTCTTTCCAAAATTCTATCTTTTCCAAAGGAATAGCAATGCACTGCATTTTAAACAATTTGGAATAAAACTGTAGTGAATACTCAGATATGAAGCTGCCCTGACTACTGGAGTAATTTTATAAATTTGGCTTAAGATAAGAATTTAAGGATTTATGGAATCACAGCATCTCTAACAGGTTACTTTAAAGAGTATTTGACTACTTTAGAACACAAGTGGAAAGTGAACTAGGTTTACATAGCACAGGAAAACTATATTTTCCAGAAGTTTATTTTTAAATGAAAAGGAAAAGCTGATTTATGGTTTTGTTTCTTTTTTTCTAGATTGCACAATTGAAAAATGAAATTTCCTTATTACAGCAGTCAGAAGGGGCCAATATTGTCTTCCAAACAGTGAATCTTCCAGAAGGAATGGTTCCTTCAAGTGTTAATATGATTAACTCTCTGAATGAATATTTAATACATCTTGTACAGGTAACTCGTTTACTCCTTAACATCAAGAATATTTGTAACATATGGCTAATTCTTCTGAAATATAATACCATGCCTTGTATGGACACGGGAGATTTCTCAAAAATTACTTTGAAGTTCTGACATCAGCTAAATTCCTTGAACTATTCTGTTATTTTTTTTAAGCTGAAAGTATTTTGCTGTATTGCAAACCTGGAAGGTAATACTTAAATCTTAGAACAGTTCAGATTTTTTTTTTTAAATCTAAATTTTGATCTAAATATTTGCCCACTCTTCCTTCTACTTCTGTAATTGCACTCTCTCTGTGAGAAATTCTCTGTTACTGCTGTCTGGACTCTGCACCTGAGTCTGCAAATCCTACTCTGAATAGATTTTCTCTATACAGCAAAGGTCTCTGTTTATCTACCATATGAATTTTCTTTCCATCATTTGTCAAAAATACATCAACATTTGTAAAGAGAGGCATAAGTACATTGAAATAGGAGCCATTGATCATAAAGAAGGCTTGTACAGTAAAAAGAACTTACCTTCTTCATATTGTTAAATTATATTGTTTTGTCTTTGATCACTTTTCTTGATTAGAGATTATCTTTCAGGTGTATATGGTTATAGAAGAGTATTTGGGAACATAAGAAAACATCTCTTTTAAGTCAGACATTCAGTTTGACTTTGTGGGCTAGCCTCATGTTGTAGTGACTTGAACGCTGAGGGCTGTAATTCACAGTGCCATGATGCACTATTTCACACCTTTATATTAATATGAATCCCAGATTTTATTGGACTTGTTTTTATCTGTTGCTTCTAAAGAAAATACACAGTTAATATCTGCAGTTTGTACAGTTCATGACAGAAGGTTCTATCATGAAAAAAACGAGGGAGAACTGGCATTTTGATTAATCCTTTCATGTGTAAAAACTTTGTTAATCACTTCAATATCATATTTGGAAAATAATCATTAGGAACTGGAAAACAAAGAACAGTTACTTAAACAATTAGAAGACGCAGTGGAGGACTACAAGCGAAAATTTGCAGTAATTCGTCATCAGCAAGGCTTGCTGTATAAAGAATATCAAAGGTATTTCACTCTTTTCTAAATTATGAAAGTTCAACTATCTGAATGTTGAAGAATGTAGATGAGATAAGACACTTTAACTTAAAAATTACTTCATCATTAAACCAGATGCAGCCTAAACAGAGGGGATAGCTTTTCAGTAAGCCAGCTACAGTTTATAGTGTATTTTTCAAATTATGTTATTGCTAAAAATAAGTATCTTGGTTTGCAATATTTGCAAATAGTTACAGTTTTAAAAATGATCATGTCTTTTATCATTGTAAGTGAAAATATTTAATTACTGTTTTAGTCAGAAGGAAAGCTGGCAGAAAGAATCTGAACATATGAAAGAGGAAATGAAAAAGCTAGAAGAGCAAAAAGAACAGGATGCTACAAAAATAAAGGCATATTCTGTAAGTAATTTTTATTAGCAAAAAGAAATTATTTCATGACAGATGAACAGAATTTTCACACCTAGATAAAATTGTACAAGAAAGCTTGTCTATGTAGTTGAATCTTACCTTATTTCTGTACAAGGTTCTTTTAAAAAATTGTTTTACAGAATCTACTCAGTGCACTTCAGCTGGATCCTGATGAAACAAAGAAAGTACTTGCAGAAAATAATAGAAAAATAACTGTTTTACAAGTTAATGAGAGGTCACTAACAAGGCAGTATAGCACTTTACTTGAAACAGAACGGCATCTTAAAAAAGAAAATGAGAAACTAAAGGATGAAATAACACATATAGAGACTGCAGTTACAGAGAAGATTGGAAACTTGCAACGATTCAAGGTACAGTTTACAGTAGTAATAATACATACGTTTATTTTTACAGTTTGGCAATAAATGCCTTTTTGTTTTGGTTTTTTTTTTTTTTTTTTAAATGGAGACACTATTAGTTTCTTGAATGCATTACCCAAATGCTTTTCAAATGCTGTTGTAAATTTTGTCAAAAGATTCTTTCTATTTACATAAATATCGTAATATGAAACCTGTTAGTTTTCCCCTTCTTTTTACTTGAAAGTGTCATACGGAACCAAATTATGTTTTGGCCTTGCAGGTTCCTAGGGCCTCTGTTAACTCATCTTTGTAAAGTATGGTTTTGACAGTGCATTCATGAGGCATCTGTTGATAAAATCACACACAGAGTTGGAATACCAGAAAAATTTTCAGTGCTTACTGCAAGTAGCTTATAAAGATGGACAGTAGTTCAGTAAAATAAACCAGTATTATGTTCTAAAGCATTATATTAAATAGTATCCTTTTTCTGTGGAGTAATTTTGATTTCCCTATTTAAAGATCCAGAGGACCTTAATAACATATTGTGCTGATTATTTTCATAGGAAATGGCCAGCTTTAAGATTGCAGCTCTGCAAAAAGCGTTGGATGGTAGTGTGCCATTGTCTGAGCTAGAGCTGGCTAATAAGCAGTATAATGCATTAACTGCTAAATACAGAGATATGTTACAAAAAGATAATGTGCTTGTCCAGCGGACAACGAACATGGAGCACATGGAGGTAATGTTTCCATTATGTTTGAACCTGTCCTAAGGGAAAAACTCCTTTCATTATACATTTGTTTTGTATTGGTTTTTATTCTTACTTAATAGAAAGATAGAACACAAGTCCCAGCACTGGAACTGCTGGATATAAGAGTCTCATAGTGGGTATGAGATGTTAGAGCCAGTCTTACTGTTGCTATTGAATTGATTTCGTGTCTCCAGTAATTTTCAGTGGATTAGGAAACATACACAAAGTCACAGATTTTATTTCAGTGAGCATAAATAGAATCATAGAGTAGTTAGGGTTGGAAAGGACCTTAAGATCATTTTGTTGAATTGTTTTGGTGTGTTGGTTTATTTGATTATGTTTGCTTTTTAAGTATGAATATGTTCCCTCACAAAGTATTTTTAGTTCTTTGATTACCAAAACAAGGCTGACAGACGGAATATTTGTTATCATCTTCAGTTTTCTAGGTAATAAGGAAAGTAGAATGAGTGTATGCACTTTTAAAGCTTTCTCAAAGTAAATGCTGTTACTAATTTCTGTTTACAAGAATGAAATGTACAGTTCCAGAAAGCAGTAAGCCTTTTGCGCCATAAAAAACCTCAAAAGTAAGCAACCAAAGATTGCTCACAATGTGTTTGCAAAATGTTATAGGGGCTGTAAATATGTAGTTATTCTTTTGAACTTTTATTCTCAAGTAGAAAGGAACTTCTTTTCAAGAACTTTAAAGCTGGCTTCAAAGCTACGTTACTACCTCCCACTTTTCATTCATGTCAGAAATAACAGTCCAAGTTAGTAGTAGTTTAAGTAGATGAAGCTCATGTCATGTTCTTGTCTGTTGAGTTTCTTTGGTTGACAGAGGTTAAATACATGTGCAGGCTAAACTTACTGAACTACTAAGTTTGTCTGCTTGGGAACAGGTGGATGCATTTGTGTTACCTGAAATTTTTTTGAAACTTGCTGGAATTTTGAAATTTGCCTATTTCAGCAGTTTCACAGAGGTAGAAAATCATTTATCATAGCAAATTAAGAATGTTTTTAGAAAACTAGAAATTAGAATCATAAAACAGCCCCAACTTTCTCAGCCTGTCTTCACATGGGAAGTGCTTGAGCCCCCTTAGCATCCTCAGGGCCCTTCTCTGGACTTGCTCCAACAGTTTCATGTGCTTCTTATATTGAGAACACCAGAACTGTACACCATACTCCAAATGGGGTCTCATGAGAGCAGATAAAAGGGCAGGATTGCCTTCGACCTGCTGGTCACACTTCTTTTGGTGCAGCCCAGGATACAGTTGGTTTCCTTAATATGAATTATTCAATTTGCTTTACTGGTCAATGTGGAAATTTTTGTTTCTGTGTGGAGGAGTGAAGGAACATTTACAAAACTGATGTTTTTCATCATATTAGATGTTTAAAAGCACTAAAAGAAGCATATGATCCATCTCAAATATGTATTTATATGTAAGAAAAAGTATCCTGTGCAGGATGAAATACCTTCCAGAAGTACTTTTTTCTTTCCCAGTGTTAATAAGCTGTTTAATATTACAGATTTCTTCATCAAATTCTAGACACTCTAGGAATCACAGTCACTGGTGATAAATATTCACAGAAATAGTATCTGGCAGTAAGACACAGCATAGAGAGAAAAGACCAGCGTTTTTACACTTGGGGAAAACTTACGCTCTTCTGTTGCTGTATATGTAGATTATGGGTTATAAATTAATTAAATCTGTTAATTGAAAAAATTTTATAGATACTAATTCTGCTACAGTTAAATACTTTGCTGTTATGTTGCAACTTTTTTGTCATACAGTGTGAGAATATATCCTTGAAATCACAGATAAATTTATTGAATAAGGAACTGGAGATCACAAAAGAGAAACTTCACACTGTAGAACAGGCTTGGGAACAGATGACTAAACTGGGCAAGTATGAAAGTTATTTTGCAGCATTAAAAATCAAATGGTATGTCCTGCGTGAAAGTAATATCTTAAAATGTTTTAAAATTTATACATCTTAAACAAAACAGTCAAAACTATTTCGTATTTGTCATTAATGATCTTAAAATGTTGGTGATTTTGTTTGTTTCATTTTATTTATTTATCTATTTGACCAATACCAACTTTATTTTTCTTCCTCTGTAAACTTCCACATTGATTTTTCTTGGGCTAAGGGTTTAAGAGCTGGAATTTCCTGGTTTCATGATCTGTAGCAAAGTATTTTTTTCTTGATAGCTGAGGCTTCTTTCTGTACAGTTTACAATCCCATTATTCAGGAACAACTCATCCACTACTGTTGTTTTTACAGATCTTAAATTAAATTTCCTGGTGATTTTCCAGTTGAATTCAAGACAGAATGAGAGGCTACACTGAAAATACTTATCAGTCTCAATAAGGATAGTTGCAGATATACCCATTTATAATTGATAATGATATAAAATATTCAAAAATGATATAATTGATAATGAATATATTCAAATTAGATACTTTTCAAACATGTAATAAAGCAAGATAACCATGTCTCCAGTTTAAAGAAGTAATACAATAAAGTTTATCTGACAGAGATAAATCAAAACTCATATTCTGTTTCATGGTGCAAATAATTTTTATAGTTGAATCAGTTTGTGTATTTCCTAATGTAAATATTTTTTTAATGTAGGGGATGAGAATACCATGGACAAGGCCACAAAAGCAGTAACCAACAGTGAGATTTTGTCCATTTCTAAGAAAATCACAATGTTGGAAATGAAGGAACTAAATGAAAGACAAAGAGCAGAACATTCACAACGAATGTATGAACAGTTAAGGAATACTGTAAAGCAAATAGAAGAACGTAATTTTGAATTGGAAACAAAATTTGCTGAGGTAAATCTGTTGAGAATTTACAACATAATTTCACACATCTTAGAAGCATATTCTTGAGCTTTTCAAAAAATATTAATTTGTATCACAACTGGCAAGTAAGCCTATGATGCAAAATGTGGCTGCCTTTAAGAGCTGCAGTTCTGCATGTATAGTATATATGATAATTTATTTGTCAGTAGTTTAGTTAATCTCTGTAAAACGCATCACTGCATCATCTCTGTAAAACAGCTTGCTACTTTTTCAGCAGACTGCTAGAAAAAGTTTTATTCTTATTTCTTGTGTGTAATTCATATGGTCCCTTTTCTGCTAACTTTTCCTTAATTACCTATGATTAAAAAATGTTAGACCTTTGCATCCCATTTGCAAGTGATAGTGTCATGGTTCTGTTACAGACTGGTTATGTCCTCTGTTACATGCTAAACATTATCTATAATGCAGGAATAGAAGAGTGTGCCATTGAAGCTGGTGATCTATAGTATTCCTGTCATATCAGCCTTAATCTTTTCAGATTTTTTTTTTGTCCTAACCACTTGTATTTGAAATTTGTTACACAAATTCTTTAGTAGTAGGAAACTTTATTATAATTTCCAGTTAAATTTATTTAATCAGTTTTACATGTTTGTCCTTGTGCCAGTGTTGTCCTGTAATTTAAACACAAGAGAAGAAATAGTTACGTTGACAGGAATGTTGGTAGATTAACTCCCCCTGCTTGTGCCTTGTTAGAATTAGGCCTGACTGGTTTGCATTGCTGTTACCTGACTTACCATTTCTCTGTACTTTAGTAGTGTTTTGTTACACTGTTTTCATTTTATCTGTGACATGGAGCTGAAAGTATAAAGCTTTTCAGCAGCAGTGTTGTATTGTTAAAAACTTTTCAATTGCATGTATTCCTTAAGAAATACTTCAGGTCATGCACCCTGGGATCATATTTTCCTTTTTCCCTTTTGCATATATTATCTACCTTTTGATATATTTAGGTCTACGCATCTTCCTTCATCCTGAATTGATGAACTCCACAATTTTTTCTTAGTAGTTTCTCTGTGTATCCCTTTTTTCCTCATTCCTGTAGCTCCAGGACATATGTTTTCTGTTTCATACACTCCTGTTGTCAGTGCCTCCTAACCTGGCGTCACTGCTTTTTTCTTTTTTTTTTTTTTTGAGAGGTATTTATATGCATATATATATATAATGAGCTTGTGCTAAGGTAATCAATCAAAGTTGTAAGTTATATCAGTTTAAGAATTGGTACGTAGAAAAAATCTACCAGACGTCTCCTCTTAAACGCATAAACCTACTTTAACACAACTGTTAGATTTCTAGACAGTAGTGATTCAGATATGTGAAGTGCAGGTAATAAGATACATCACACTATTTTCTCTATTTAGGAAACTAGTTTTTATTAAGGGGTGGTATCATATTAATCTGCCAATGTGAATTATATTTACTAAATTAATTCCCGAGGCTTCTCCAGGTTGTCTGTCACTTTTCAGATAACTATCTTTTCTTAATGCTCTTTGGTTTGGACTGAAAACATTGGTTACTTGATATTTGAAAAATCAGGCTGCTTGAAAGAGTATCACTTAAATATGAAAGTCTTTCATATTAGAAATAACAAAAGATCTACACTATAATGAGACTTTGCATTGATAACTCATATTTGTGTTACTAGTCCTGATAAGTGAAACTGTGTTTTGAACACAGCTGACCAGTGTTTTTTAACAACTAAAGAAGAAAAAATACTTTTGGCACTGCTTTTTCTTTGAAGAGTTGACAGCATTTGTGTGCTTAGAATACATTTTGTTTGTTTCTAGTTTGTTTTGTTTTGTTTTAAGCTTACCAAAATCAACCTGGAGGCACAGAAAGTGGAACAGGAATTAAGAGATGAATTGTCAAAGAGTGTAAGTAAGGCAGTAAGTGATGCAGATAGACGGCAAATCATGGAGCTAGAAAAGCGTGAGATGGAGCTCAAGACTGAGGTATCAAAGTAAGTGTTGTTGTAACAAATTTCACATGCAGTATGTTTAGAAGCATGCAAAAATTTAAGCTATATAGGTTTACATAATTACGGAATAGTTAGGGTTGGAAAGGACCTTAAGATCATCCAGTTCCAGCCCCCCTGCCATAAGCAGGGACACCCCACACTA
>JBCJKH010026535.1:0-12363 GCA_039877255.1 Loriculus beryllinus
GTTGCAGCTGAGCTCGTGACTTGGCCAGTGGAAGATCTCCAGTACTTCCATAACCACTTGCTATCTACTTTTAGTGAACCCTCCCCAGTCACACTTACAAACTAACTTAGTCACTTTTCATTTGACATTTTAGCATTTACTTGTTTCTTTTAACTTTTTGCCAGCATCCCCATAGTTTTTGAAGGTGATAATCTTGAAAGTACCCAGCACCTACTTCCTTACAGAAGAGATAATGTGGAGCTGCATGGCCACTGGCAGTGGAATGTCACTATGACATCTTGTCAGTCGTTTTTGTAGAGATTTTTGAGAGAAAGTGCAAGGGCAGGATTTGACGTCAGCCTTGTGAGACACAGAACAGAGGTCATTATTCGTAATATAAAATATCCTATATGAGAAACAAGAAGAAATAAAACCATCACACCTGTATTTATGGTGGTAGCATACACTTTTTGTTACCTGAACCAAAAATAGCCAAAAAGGAACTTCATAAGTTTGAAGATAGAGGGATAAAAGTTCAATTTTGGGTAACTTGGAAATCATTTGTCAGGCTCAGGGCCAAAAATGGAGCAAAAAATAAGTACAGACTGATCTGAGTGAAGTCTTGTATAAAATGATTTTGGTTTTGCATGATGAAATCAAATAAGTGCATTACATTGCTATCATTGAGATGCAGCAAATGTCCCTGGAGCTCATTTGATGCCATCAGCTATGAAGGAAATGTCTCTCTTGTGTCTCCAGCCCAGGTGAGGTAAATCAGCACTGAAAAAGACTCCTTTCTGGCACATGGATGTCAGTTGAAAATACTGCCTGGATGAACTACACAAATCAAGCTTGTTTTCTGTGAATGCTACTGAAGACAGCAGTTGAAGATATCAGCTGGGCAGTGAGCAACCTTTACCAGGAATAGCTTACCTCATCACTTCAGTGTTTCATCACTTGTTAATAAGGTGCTTTTCCCCCTTTGGTCCTCATACAGAGCTCAGCCAACGCAAATGCAATTTCTTCATGTGTGCTATTCAAGTAAATTGCTCCTGAGAATGAACATGATTGTTAGAGAGAAGTTTTGAGCATTTGGGAGGATAAATAAATTCTGGCCAAGCTCTGGCTCTTAAGTATTTCCCCTCTTGTTTCTACAGCATGTTCAGACTATTGTCTTTATCCTTTCCATTATATTTTTCAAAAATCTGGGTTGTATTTTTTTTTTGGTTGGTTGCTTGGTTGGTTTATGGGGTGGTTTTTTTTGGTTTGGTTTGGGGTTTTCTTGTTTGTTTGGTTTTTTTATTCTCTAGATATAAATAGCCACTTACCAGATTAGACATCTTAGTGTGCAGTGAGTTGTGATTCTGTCTCTATTTGAAACACTGGTATGTTCAGTATGAAAAAATCTATAGTTTCAGCTATCATTTGGTAAATGAAGAGTGCTAAGAAACAAAACTCACACAGGATCCATGTCTACTTAAAGTTGCCTTTTGTCTGGAGCCCAGGTCAGTAAGTCACACATGGGTGCAGTGTGTAGGGCTGACACCACCCCCTCTGTCGCAGGAAAACCTGACCTGCTAATGCTGAGCAGTCTGGGCAGTGACTCAGTGGTAAATCATAGCAGAATGTAGCTCTGGATAGACTCTACAAATCAAATTTATTCAAAGCATTTCATATTGAAAAACCTGATTACCATTTACCATACGATGCCTTTCCATCATTTCTGGAGTATCAAAAGGGTTTATTGTAGATGAGATCAAATAAATACAGCAAAAGCATGAAAGAATAGCACAGTCATAACCTGATGCATACTCTACAGACTATTGTCACCAGTTGAGAGTATGTGCCAATATTTTTACTAACTCTCCTTACAAGTCATAACTGAAGCAGGCAGGAAGAAAACAGCAACCTAGAAGAGGTGTTTAAGAAAACCCTGGGAAAGGAAAAGAACAGAAAAGGAGAGCTGCTGAGCTGAATCAGCATGTGGACTCTAGCTGGAACAAAAGGATTCCTCAGTTCATGCTAAAAATACACACCAGTGCTGTTGCTTTTTTAAGCTTAACATTCCTAGGTGACTTTTCTTTCTTCCAAACAGTCTTGTGGGAAGCTGCATGGGTTCAAGTACGGGTAGCTGTCAGTGCCATCACTTTCTTCTCATTTCAAGGGTTTATTTGGAGAGGAGCTTGCTCCTTGGTGAGCCAGGAGAATTGGTACCCTCTGAGGCTCCGTCCTTCCTCAAGAACACCCTGGGGCTTTTCTCCAAGGGACTCCTTGCTTGTAAATACAGTCCCTTTTTCTTGTCTCCCTTTTTAGTGCTAACAGGTCCTCAAAGCTCAACAATACAGCATCAGCTGAAGATCCCAGTTGCACAGTTATCTTTCATCTAGGTGGGGGATGACCACAGTGCTGTTATATTTTAGATGACTCACTGTGCAACAATCAATACAATTAAAATGTCCCCCAAAATCTCAAGTGACCAAAAGACTACTTTTTTGTAGCATAATTAGGCTGTAGGACTCATTATCACAGAGAGCCTCTGAGCCCAGAAATTTAACAAGCTTCAGAAAGGACTGAGCATATGTACCACTAAAAAAGGAAAACTAAAATCATCAGGTTGAAGAAATGCGAAGAATCTTCTCAAGTTTCAGGTTTAAATGAACATTTATGAATTAGGGATTTGAAAGAGGCTTACCATGGGGGCTAAGATGACACCTACCCACCTCAACAGGATGGTGATTGTAGAGGAAGAAATGGGTCCACTATCCAAACTTTGCTGCTACTCTCTGCAAGCTCTACTTTTCATCTAACAGAAAGTTCCTGGTATCAGTAAACCAAAGAAAAAAGGAGCAAAATGCAGGAAGTCTACATGTAAGACAAGTTATTTTTATGGTGTGGATAGGGAAGTAGGAATCTCTAAGTTCTCACTGAAGGAGGATTGCACCTCTGTTTCCTGGCTGGTTATTTAGCAAGGAAGCAGCCCCTGCTAATCCTCTTCTCCTGCACTGTGTGGTAATGACATGGACAATATTTTTGCTGTTGTCAATATAATGCACAGCCAAATTCCTTTGCACCACCAGTAGGCATCAAATCATCGATGTACATCAAATTGCCGTGCAAGACTAGCTACCATCCATCAGTACTGCTCACTGATTGTGAATCACAATAAGTTTCCTTGAGAAAATAACTCAGGAGAAACTATTCTCCTCTTTGATAATACATAGGTGACTCCATGCCACGTTTGTTTGTGTTTTTCTTGGCTATGGTAAGCAGACCTTAGTTACAAAGCTGAAGCTAGCTCACTTTTTTCCAGCACTTCAAAGAACATCACCAATAACAATCTTTTAGAACCTGAACATGTTTGATACCTTGCTAAACCTAAAGCAAATAGATCTAAGGAACCAGCAAGCTGAATCATGAAAAAAATATAGCATACACACTAGCAAAAATCAAGGTGTCCTTTTATTCTTCAGCTAGAAAACCAGCTTTGAGTCTAAGCAAAGTAATAATTGTGACAATTTTAGCTTCAAAATGTATTTGCTTTTAACAAAACTAGGTTTTTAGTGGAATGACATTGTTCCCTGGAAACAGGTGCTGTTTGATGACATTCACATGAAGCATTTCCTCATTTAGGGGCATTTAATTACCTTAGGATTATGAAATAAAAAAAAAAATAATATGCCCATATAGGAAAGTTGAGGGAAAATAATGTCCTTTACTCCATGGCTTTGCTGACTATAGGTCAGTAGCAAATTAGATTGGGCTTTCATTTTTCCCCATTGCAAAAAGGGTTCAATCAGTTATATCATGAGATGATATTATTAATGCAATCACAGTTTAAAAGAAACCAGCCCTGAAGGGAAATACCAAAATGAATTCTTCATATAGTAACAAAGGAAGCCAGAAGGCTCCTTCACAACGAGTCACGTCTGCACTAAATACAACCCTGATGTTTCATAAGCTTCTAAATCAGTATGCTGTTAATATTGCAGTTTCTATAGTAAATAGTAAATTATTTCAAAATGTATCCACCACTCAGGCATTTAGGTACTTTTCCATCTTAATTAAGAGGCAACAAACTGTAAAATGCTTCAAGGAAACATTTAAGTTTTCTTAATCAAAGCATAAAATTAATCTGTGAACACATTACTGCATGGTAAACTAGTGATCTTTTCAGGAGAAAACATTGAGTGAAAGGGTCTGGAAAAAAAAAAAGATAAGGTTTTCTGTCTCTTCCTCTCCCCTGGAAAATGTGGTTTTTTTGAACCCAGTCCCACTTCCAATGTAGCATGCGAGTAGCACATACCCCAACAACGCCGGTTCTCCAACTGGTACAGATCCTGCCAGAGTCCCCTTTTTCCATTGCAGCACTTTCTAATTCTAGTCAATTCCAAAGGCAGCAATGAAGTGATTACAGAAATAATAGGCAGCTGTGGAAAAGAGGCCTGTGAGGGCTATAGAGGGGACAACTGTCCATCTGCTCTCCCCAGGCAAACCTGAGCTCCCTGGGGTGTAGGGAGCCTTGGAAATGACAGGGACATGTGCTTGCATTAGCCTGTGTATAAAGCACTGTATCAGGTTTTGAAACTGCAAGATTAAGATTTATAGGCAAGGTGGTTTAGGTCGTAGCAGAGGTTTCTTAAGTGTGTTTGTAGTCATCTATTTTCCTCCTCCTGCTCACTTCTGTTGAGCTGGACTCAAAGCATAAATGGAACAGGATTTCATCATCAAAGGATGTGAAAATTCATATCAATAGAACTCTCTGAACAGCATTTACTCTTTAAATGCAAAAGAAATAATCCATTATTACATAATAATAAAGCAATGACAGTCATGACGGTGCATAAGCATTTTCCAGGCATTCGTTTAGGATGCCGTGTAGCTGCCTGATAACGTGTTAAAGGACCTCATGAGCCTAGGAGTCCAGGGCCTCCTGCTCCAGGTTGATATTTCAGAAAAAGGAAGGTATTTGCTGTTTATCCACAGATTTATTGTGAAAGTGCTTATGACTAGATTACAGAAATAATGAATTGGTTTTAAAGTGACAAGGCTTCTGCTGACTTTAACTGAAAAAACTCCAGGTTTTGAGACACTGTTGCATGATCTGCAGAGCACAGGCTGAAAATATGTATGAAAGGATTACAAAGTATTTGTGTTTAATTTTAAAATGTGCGGAAAATCACATTAATACAAAGAGTCAGCAAAATGTATGTGTACCACCTGACTTCAAAACTCAAGGTTTACTTACATTCTTGAGATTTTTATAAACTAAAACTCCCTATACAGGCACAAATTTCTTTACTGTGCAAAGGTTATGCTTCTTCTGTCAATTCCTTTTCTTGTTTATTCAGGGTTTGAAACAGATATCCTAGAGCATTTTTTCCCATTTGTGACTCAACTCTTGTTCATACACAAAATATACAGACATGATCATGTTAAATTATTTATTAGCTATATTTAACAAACACGAGCTGATCTACATGCTTTGAATGGAGTCTGACCTGTTGTCTCTGAAAGACATGGCAATCTTCCCTCTTGGCTACAGTCAATTCTGGACACCGACCATTTTGTGTTCAGTACTAATTCTTCTGTGCTAGGATGCGTCCCCATTTGGCATAGCTATATGTGGTAGATATTTGTTAAGTACTTCTTTGAAATAAAATACGACTTGTCTTCCCTCTTAAATTTATAAAGCTTTTAAATGGCAAAGCTTCTAACTTGCTTTGCCTGATGAACCACTGAAAGAAATTAGAGCATAAATATATATGACATCCACATTGTTAGCAAATACATTCATTAACAGAAGTGCTATCACACTGAATACCAAATAAATTAACAATGACAGGGCAATAAATTAAAGTGTTTATACATTTCTTCCTCACAGCCTACAAAGTCAAGATAAATTCCTGACCTTTGATGTAAAACTTGACAATCACCAGTAAGTCAAATATGAAATTGTCAGCATTCAGTCCCACAACTGAGACCTTTTCACCCTGAAGATGTAACAGATAACTTTCTAAGAATTTCTTAGTGGACTAACATTCATTACCATTCATACTTCATGAAGGAATAATGTCAGTAGGAAATAAGCTCATTTCCATTCCAGACACTTCCTGATTTATTCTTGCCATATCTATGATGATATGTTTACATGGTATAAGTTGTCTGTCTAGTAACTCACCACTTTCTCCTTGTTCTTGGGTGGTCCAAGCAATGGTATGGCACCAAACCTCTCCTTTGGGCTCTTTGGGTCCTTAAGTGAGCTGAAGACACCTGAAGGAGGGATTTAGAGGTGAAATAGGGACCAGTTTCCAGCTTTTATATATTTTGTGCATCTAATCTCGTAGAGGAAAACAAACTGCATACCAGTCAGGTTGCAGACTTGGTTCTTTTCATTTTGTTAGTTGAACTTACTGTCTCACTCTGTGTCAGTAAGGAATTATTCTTCCAAAGGAAGAGATCTCAGCCTTTTTCTGCTAGAAAATCCTGAACCAGAGGTGCTAACCCCTATTTAATAGTTTTGATATTCTGAAAATAAGTTTGCTTCACTTCATTAGCTGCCACATACCATGAAAGACGTCCACAGACAGAGTGAAAGGCAGAGCTTGGCGTGATTGACGTTTCCAATACTTTGGACACAAACAACAAGTGACAAAGCTAGGCTAAGGATAACCATGAGACCAGTGAAATATCAAGGTGCAGGAATAATTTCAGGTCAGATGTATGCTAATGAGAGAGGAAAAATTGGGCCATCTCTTCCATTTTGGGTCAGCGTAATGGTTCTATAACAAGAACTTGGGTGCAAAACCATCATGACACTGTTGTGCTTATTCTTGTACAAGCACAAAAACCATCTTCAGAATAATATCCAGGTGCCTAGCAAGGAATGGAAAGCTCATTCTGAATTATGTACATATGCCTTTCACTCCTACTTGCATATGTCTAACACTGCCACCACCTATGTACAAAGTGCTGCATGAATCATCAGCAACACCTTCAGCAGCAGCAGCAGCTGTGGGCTGTTGGAGCACAGAAACACTTGGGAGAGGGAGGATCCAGCTCACCCATCTTAGTCACTCAACTATTAGGTCTTTAGCATTGCTATAGCTATGGAAATCGCAATCTATTTTTCCCATTTTCTGGTCTTTGAGTTTTTTATGATTAGGCTAAATCATATATCCTCCTCTCTAGTTCCAAACAGCTTGCTAAAGCCCTTAGCTTCAGTGTACCTGGCTGTGGTAGGAAAACCTGATGGTGGTTGGGGACATTCCTGGTGACATTTATCCTTGTACCTTTATTCTACTGGTGTTGAACAGTCACACCTCAAGTGAGGTGTTTCCAGGAGGGGCAGACAGGGGAGGCAATGCATGGCAAAACTCAGGAGATTACAGGGAGCCTGCTGCAGAGGTCAGCTCTACCGGGTGACAAGTGACCAGCTCGATGACAGGGGCTTTCAGTGCTGCCCTCGAGGTCTGAGTAGATCAACGCAACAAGATCACCCCAGTGCTCATCTCACACACCTCTTCAAGCAGCAGCAGGCAGAGGGCCCAGGCAGCACAGCTGCTGGAGGCCTTCCTCTGCTCTAGATAGTGTGCTCTTGTTCTCATGCCATCCCACCATGCTAGAGGTGAGTCAGACCTCAGCTGTGCCGAGATAACTCACTCTGGTGGCAAAATCCCACCTCAGCAAGCAGGCAGTGTGGAGGACATTTGCTTTCCTCTCCCCCATGCTGCTTTGCCCTTTACCCCCCTAGGCTGTTCATGCATTTGGACTGTATAATAGCAAGAGTTAAGCATCACTGTGATCTGTGTGCCAACACTGGCTCAGTAAACAGCTACAGAGCATGGCAGCACTAAGAAAACAAACTGCTATAGCACTGCTTGAAAAGACCAGCAATGCCCAAGTCCTGAGGCTCAGGACTTCGCCTTTTGCAGCTCCCAGGAACTGCAGCATGCATGGGTAGTATGGAGTACTGTGGAAAGGCAGTGAGAGCTCACAGGAGCTCTGCTTGCTCCAAAGAAATGAGCTATGAAGTAACCCATCTATTAAATGTGTGAAAACCATGCATTTTCCTCTTAGTTAGCTGATATTTATCTTTGTTTACATAAATGTTTGGAACTGCATAGATCCCTCAGGTTGTACATGCTGGGCCATGAGGCTCTGTGCTGCTGCAGGTACTTTTTTTGATCACCACCATGTCCTGGGGAAGCTTCTGGGCAGAAGAGCTTTCCTCAACACCCTTTTGGGGTGTAGGGTGAGAACAACAGAACTTTTAAAGTGAGGTTACCTCTCTCCTCAGAGGAGAGAAGTTTTGAAGCTCTAAACGATAACTCTGGCATCAGTTCAAGCTTTATATGCAGTTTTGGGTTGTTTTTTTCTTTTTCCCTAGCCAGCAGGCTTGGCCCAAGGAATAAAATGGTACGTGTTCAGTGACCTTGACCATCCAACCTGTTGTAATTCCTGCCTGAGGAGGACTGTAGATATAAGCAGTCGGTGATCTGCAGGTCTCCTGTAAATATTTAAAAGTGTTTGCCAAAGCCAGCCTAAACTTCCTAGGCTGGCTTCGCGCTAATGCTTTTCTTTATCTCTTCACTTCAAATAAAATGTCAGCTCGTGAACTATAATAACAACCTTTCCCTTTAGTTTTTTGGTTTTCTTTTTTTTCTCCCCAGTTCTAATTTGAGAATTCCAGCACTCAATAGGAAGTTTCTCCCAGGAAACTTTCTATGATAGCTACAAATTCTTACCTCTCCGGAGCAGTGCCTGCAGTGAGGAACGCTGCAGCCTTCCAGCAGATCCTCTCTGTGTTTTGCGTTTCTGAACTGAACCTGATGATGGCAGAGTTGCTTAGCTCCAGGCCGGCTTCCTGCAAGGCAACCCTTCCAGAACTGCTCACAGCTGAACTGATAACACTGATGCCATTTGAGTCCCCTCTTCTTTACAGCAGAGGCTCTCTAATCCACAGCAGCATTAAAGACACTGAAAAAGGGGGGGGGGGGGGAAGGGATAAATAATTAGAAAACGGAGAGAGAAGAAAAAGTCCTTCACTCCAATGTCATTTCAGTAGACCAAGATCACTGTGGGGCCAGATGCTGACTACAGCTCAGCTCAAGGGAGCAAAGGTCTGATTGCAACAGTTCAAGCTGCTCTAATCTCCACGGGCTGTTCAAAAAAGGCAAAAGCACTTCGGGGGATATGTCCTGCATCAGGGAAGCCAGACCACAGTTCTCCCTCTGCAGCCTTTCTGTTCTCAGCACAGGGAGCTAGTTCCTGCACCGGGCTTACCCCAGGCACTGCGGAAGGGTGTTTTTAAAATAGGAAAGTACAGAAATAACATAAAATGTAACTAGTAAACAGTAATGTAGGTACAAAAAAAGCCACATTTTTGAAAGGTGTATAGCAGTAAGGAACTGCAGAGGATCTTCCCTCTGATGGCAGGAGCACTGAAAGCTGTATCCTGAGGCTGGGACATTGCACATCAGTCACTTATCCACGTTCTGCTCACCAGATGGATGTCTATCTCTTGCCAGACCTCACTGTAGTTTTGCCATTTTCTCCAAAAGTTTGGTTTTTTTGCGTTGTTTTGAGTTTCATTTAATTTCCCTATGAAATGACAGCTTCTGCAGAGCCCAAATGAAGAGGGTCACAGGACTTCTAGTAATGATTTCATAGACTTGCAATCGTTTCAGCAGAAGAGGCAGGTGTAGATACTGAAATAAATTCCACTGACTTGCCATTGCAGTCCTCAGTCTCCATCAGAGTCTGTTTCGCACTTTAGGGGCAGTCTCTGAAAAGCTTTGTGTAGGAGCCTCAGGAGCTCAGGACATTTTTTTACAGCTAATAAATAATCTTGCTTGATACTACTGAGAAAACATAAGATTCTTGGGTAGCACTTCTACCTTATGATGTCCATTTGCAAAATATCAATGGTAAATGATTTGGCAGAAAAAAATCCATAATAATCAGTGATGATCAGAAATTGTAAGAGGATAGAAAAAGTCTTAGATGGTTCTTGTTATATATATATAGACCCAAACTGTGTTCAGAAAATTAAAAATAAAAGCAAGCATAAACCAGGAAAGCACTGAAATACATGAACAACACCTGCTGGCCACACTGCATGGCCACCCAACGGCACAACTTACACAAACCTTCCCTCCTGACTTAAGAGGAAGCAGATGCGTTGGGAGTTATTTCACTGCATCAGTGAGAAAACTCCTGCAAATGTTTGATGTCTCCCCGGTCCAGAAAGCGGAAAAGGTCTCTCTAACAGGAAAGTTAAAAACTCCTGTGAGCTCCTGGTCCTGCCCTGAGGGAGAAAGCACTGCTTGGACGACCCAGGCACAGGAAGCTGCACGCACCCTGCCGTGACCAGCTTGCACAGCAGATGTAGCCCAGACAGTCCCTGTGCACAAGCTGGGTTTGCTGTGTGTCTTCTGCATGCTGCACAGCCAGGCACACTGTGGCCCCTCTGGCTGCGGGTAACTGTGAAGCCAGAGAGGAGAGGCTTTTCCAGTGGAGAAGCCTGGCTGGTGATTGCTCTTCTTTGACAGCTCTGCCCTTGACCCTTGTTCTTGTCAGGCAGCTACCCTCTCAACCCCATTGCTTCAAGCGCTTTCTGGGTGAGCCTATGAGATGAGCAACTGAAGACAAGGTAGACATTAAATCTGCTTTAGGAATGAAGATACTTCATCTGTCTGCATCTCAAAACCAGCTTAAGGTGCCCATGACCAAGTTACCTGCAGTCATGCTCTGTTCAGAAACCCCTGGCTATCCCCAGAGCGTATGCGGCGCATAAGTTGCATCAAAGACTTGTGGTTTCAGGTGACTACAGGCATTGCCTGATGTCTGAAGAGAAGAGGATGAGGAAGATGGTGAAGGGCACTATTTTAACACCAGCACTGAGCTGCAGTATCATATCTTTGCTGGCAATGGAACTAACTCTTCTCTCCAAGCTCCGTGTTATCACTTACCAGTTTGTGCACTACAACTTGCAGTGTGTTCCCTCCCAAGATATGTGCTAGTTTTTCTTGAGCAAGAGGCATCTCCTGCAGTATTTGAAGGGTCTCAAATGGGGACCCAATGTCAAAAGCAGGAAGTGGCTAAAGAAAACAGCTGTTTCTGAAGCTAGAATCAATTGGGGTCTGGGGCAGTTTCTGAGTCTGCACTGCAAAGCATTCCTTAAAGTCTTGGACCTCATTCCATTAAAAATATAGATATATATAAAGAGTTATTTCTGACCTCAGATTCAATTCTGAGGGAAGCTGCTGCTATTGTAATATATTGCTTGCTTGAATTGCAATTGAATCTGCACCTGTGCTCCCTTTGCTAAGCTGTGTACTTGGCTTTCCAACTTCCATGGATGTTAAAGAAAGTGAATTAACAGACCTTCCTAATTCTTTCTTTAAACTGAGCCCATCCACCCACTCATGCATGCACACTGAACTTCAGACAGTGCTCCCAATTACTTATGTTTAGCTTCCAGGTTGGAAACTCTCCTGGTATTCCCAGCACTGGGTTGCAAACACTGCAAACAAATAATTAAAAAACCATTTAACTCCAGTGGTGCACAGTTCAACCATGAATGACTGGAACTTATTTTGTAGAATATGTTTCCCAGTCAGAAATGAAATTGACAGTGCAACCCCTCCACCCCCTCAAAATTACTTGGCTAAAGTAGTAGCCAGCTGAACAAGCAAAAAAGCACATGAATATTAAAACAAATACGTATCTCAAACAGAAGAGTAGCGAAGCCCTCGAGCGTTTCAATACACAGTTGATTCAGCAAAACCGATACACATTCAAATGAAGGCTGTTACTGAAAGAGAAAATCAGACAGCTTAATCAATAAAGTGTGGAACCTGTCCTGGTGCAGACAAAGCAGCAGCTTAACAAGCCAAACAGAAAATGAAATGGAAAGAAAAATGAGTCTGTTCCTACTGCTTTTGCTGGGACCTTGTGTCAGGGGTTGGGGTAGTTGTCTCAGGAAGACAGCGCGTTTGTTTCAACAAAATCTACCCTTTACATCCCCTAGAGGTACATATGTAATACCTCACACTTTACATGACATTACGGTACTTTTAACTGTGAGGAATCCTGTCCATGATGCCAATTTAATGTCAGGGTCCAACTGGAGAAAACCCCAGTGTCGCACCCTGTTTCAGTTCATGATGCCAAGAGTGAAATTAAGACACAATTACTCAAGGTCAAGTACTGTAACTGGACGCTTTGTTACAAACTACAAAAAGACAGTTATTATAAAAAAGGGAAACTATTGTAATAAAGGGGATAGCGATAGAACAGATTGAAAAAAGGTAGAAAATGAAGCAAGGATTTGGGGTGCAGAGAGACAGAGAGACAGTCACCATCATGGATCCAGTGGTGTCC
>JBCJKH010026535.1:15552-26810 GCA_039877255.1 Loriculus beryllinus
TAGATGCTTATAATGATAGATAAGGTAATAGATGCCTCAACAACAGATAAAGCGGTAGATGCCACCGATAATAAAGTGGTAGATTCCTCTTGCAATAGGAATAGATGGCTCTTAGGATGGATAAAGTGATAGGTGCCTCCTTGATGGATAAAGTGATAGAAGCCCCTAAGGATAGATGAAGCGATAGATGCCTTTAATGATAGATGAGGCAATAGATGCCTCTAATGATAGATAAGGCAATAGATGCCTCTTATGATCATGGTAGATGGCTTTTAGGATTAAGTGATAGATACCTGTTATGATAAAGTGATAAAACTTTTTTTATGATTGATAAAGTGATGGGCACCTACATGATAGATAAAGGGATAGATGCCTCTTAGGATGCATAACGGGGTAGATGCCTTTTGTGATAGTTAAAATGATAGACACCTGTTTTGATAGAGGAAGTGATGGATGCCTCTAACTACAGATTAAGGCGATGGATGCATCTTGCGATAGATTAAGGCGATAGACACCTTATGATAAAGTGATAGACACCTTTTATGATAAAGTGATGGGCAACTTTCATGATAGTGATAGACCTCTCATGATAAAGTGATAGATGCCTGTTATGATAGATGCAGCGACAGATGCCTCTTATGATAGATGCAGCGACAGATGCCTCTTATGATAGATGCAGCGACAGATGCCTCTTATGATAGTGATAGATGGCTGTTAGGATTGATAGTGATAAATGCCTTTTAAGATAGTCATAGATGCCTCTTATGATAGAGAAAGTGATGAACATCTTTTATGGTGAAGTGATGGGCACCTCTTATGATAAAAGTGATAGATGCCTTTTACAATAGTTAAAGTGTTAGTTAATAGTTAAAGTACCTCTTACAATAAAGGAAGTGACAGACACCTGTTACGATAGAGAAAGTGATGGAGGCCTGTTATGATAAAGTGATGGACACCTTTACAATAAATAGATGCCTTTTAGGATAGATAAATTCATAGATGCCTCTTAGTATAGATAAAATGATAGACTCCTCTTAATATAGGTAAATTGATAGACGCCTCTTAGGAATGATAAAGTGATAGATACCTCTTGTGATAAGTACCTCTTGCCATAGACGAAGTGATAAAGTGATATCTTATGATAGATAGTGATAGATACCTTATGGTAGGTAAAGTGATATAATTTATTCTGTAGCTTTTAGTATCCTTGATTTGCAGGATCTTTAGTAGAATTAGAATTCCAAGGCCCAGAACCTAGAATCACCTTAGCATTTAGGAAGACTCAGGCTAAAGGATGGAAAGTAAAATACGTTCATCCAAAAAGTAAGTGCAAGTGTAGTGTCATGTTAAGCTCCAAACCATAACATTTAGAGTTTTAGTTGTCTACAACTAACACAGCACAGTTTTATTCCTCCATTGAAATATATTTATTATGACTATTTTGTAATAAATAATTTATAGACATGTTGTTGGGTTTTGACCTAACATCTGTTAACACTAAGTCTAGATGATGTCTTTATGTAATTTTTGATACAGCAAAAGGAAGGCAGCTTATATACAGAAAATTAATAATGAGCTGTTTTCCACACTACTGAGACTCTTACGTATTTTAAATTAAGCCAGTTGTGATCTGGGATGCCATGTGCTCTTGTTACACACTTAAATCATAGAATGGTTAGGGTTGGAAAGGACCTTAAGATCATCTAGCCATGGGGAGGGACACCTTGCACTAGAACATGTCACACAAGGCTCTGTCCAGCCTGGCCTTGGACACTGCCAGGGATGGAGCATTCACCACTTCTCTGGAAAGCTGTTCCAGTGCCTCACCACTCTCATGGTAAAGAACTTCTTCCATATATCTAATGTGAATCTCCTCTGTGTAAGCTTTAACCCATTACCCCTTGTCCTGTCGCTAGTCCCTGATGAAGAGTCCCTTTCCAGCATCTTTGTAAGCCCCTTTCAGATACTGGAAGGCTGCTATGAGGCTTCCACACAACTTCTCTTCTTCAGGCTGAACAGCCCCGATTTTCTAAGCCTGCCTTTGTGACTGTAAATATGTTGACATGTTCATGTAACTTGCAACCAGTATTCAGATTTTTATGTTTGGGGAGTAGGGATAAGTAAAATATGAAAACTGGGACACAATTTCTGTCTTAAAGTTGTAGAGGATTAATTGCAATTTTCTTGAAGTTCCAGGAACTTCTGCTGCACTGACAACAATGCAGCTGTTCTCCAAGCAGAACCTTTCAAGACAGGAAGTCACTAAACTCCAGCAGCAAATAAGAGCAAATGGCACAGGCTTGACATCACTAAAGCGTGAAATCTCAGAGCTTCGCGTCAAGGTGCAAGAGCAACAGAAACAACTCCAAGATCAAGATCAGAAACTGCTTGAGCAAACCCAAATCATAGGTGAACAGAATGCCCGATTGGCTGAGCTTGAACGCAAGCTGCGAGATGTGACGGAGAGCACAGTAGGAAATTCTTCAGGGTCTAGCTCAAATGAACAATCTCCTAGAAAACGGAGGAAGACGGTTGAATCCACAGACTGTCCTAGGAAATCTAAACGCCTTCGAAACAGAAAATAACTTGGGAGTAAACAACACTTTCAGGAGGATACACTTACCTTTAGTAGCCCAAGCAGGTCTGCTTGTTTGTGACTAGCTTCATGGTGTCACTTAGGCTGCTGGCTCCTCAAAACACCACTTAGACTTGAACAGTAATTTTCTTTCATTGAGACTTTTCCCCTGCTTTCTGTATGGGTGGGCCTAATGCACAAAATCTTTCAGATTTGCAACAGTTACATACTAACCAGACCTGCTCTTAACATCTTTTTGTGCTGATGTGTTTAAAGTAAACTTATTTGTGTTAATGCATATGTTCAAATAAAAACCTTAAATAAATTCAGTCTTAACTGATTAAAAAGTTAAGCATAAAAACAAATGTCCTGTTCACTTGAAGCAAAGATCCATTTGTAAAATCTTGGTTTAGAGAACTTGAACTTTTTTTGTTAAAAGTGACCTTGTCTGGAATGTCTGAAAAGTAGTTAATACTTTTTGGGGGTCTCTGTTAGAAGTAACACTGACTTCTTAAGCTGCAGTATTGGCTATGTATTTTTGTAAACTTGAAAGGCCTCTGTCTGGTCTTCACATGCACATCCCCTGGATGTTGGTCTTGGGAGCCATATTCCACATTTGCATGAAATTATGCATGTGCAGCTTAGTCAGCCTACCAAAAGCACTTGCCTGAAGTTGTTCTGAACTCTAGGAGAGAGCAGAGACCTATGAAGCAATTTCTTTGTTCCTCAGCCATAGCATAGCATCTGCATTCTGACAATGACATGGTCTCACACAGGCGAGTTCGAACCCAGGTGCTCTCCCTCTCTCAGTGCCTGTAAATCACAGATACATTTAGGCAAAGCTGGAGAACTGAGATCACTTGATTCACAGGCCAACATTTAATCAGTATCAAATTGTCCCCAGAATACCCAAGCTCAGGGGGCCATGTTTGAATGAAATTCTGTATTACGGAAAAACTTCAACTATTTTGTGTGTATGTGTTCGGGGTGGGGTGGAAATTTCTCTGTAACACTGATGACAATATTCTACGGTTTCCTTATCTGAAAAGGTAAATCACTTCAGACAAAGCTTTAATTTCTTTTGCACTTCTGTTTTGAGCTTGTAACTGGAAAAGCATGTCTTGCACTGTTCAGTCTCTCTGATCACCTTAGCAACCTCCGAGTTGTGTACAGTGATTTATTTTTTTTTCCCCATCTGTATATTTTTGGAACTTTATACAAATACTATTGTCCTTGTTTTCGTTTTAATGTACTAAACTATGTAGCTTTATCATTTGACTTACGGGTTTTTTTTAATCAGCTGCTGCTTTGTGTTTAGGTGGTACAGAATTCAAATTGGTGTGGCACTGAAAATGCAAATACTGCATTTGGAGCTGGTCAGAATCTTGCTGTTATTACCATGAGTTAAAGTGCAGATTTCTCATACATTTTATGTGGCTGTCAGCATCACGTAGTGGTTGTATTTAAATTGGTGAACAAAGCAGAAATTGTCTGGTCAAATGTTACACAATTGTGAAGAAAGTGACCTTTCCCTAAAACTTCAGCTACAAGTTTTACTTCTAAAACATATTAGCTCATATCAGAAGTAACATTGCAAATGCCTAATATTTAGCAGACATTTAATTTTTAAATAAACTTATTGGGTGGTTTGTGTCCTTTAAAAAAACCCAAACATACTGCTTAAGAGAAGCATCCAGGAAGTGATACAGTTTTATCTGAGGGAAAGCTTAAACTGTTAAAGGAGTAAATTGCTTTTTTACTGTTATGGACCTCTTTAAGGTAGATACCTGCTGTTCAGTTTAAAAGCATATATTTTGTCTTTTAGAAAATAATCTTGACTCAAAAGGTTTGGAATGATAGCTGTAACTGCTGTCCATCATTTGATACAAATTTATGTAATGGTCATTCATGGTGACAAATTGATGTAGTTTTCTTAACTACCCTATATTTGTGGTTAAATAGGAATTGCATATACTGAAAAGGTTAATTCATATATATCAATATCTTTCACTTCAGTTTCTTTATTCTAGAAGATGCAAACAGTTCCCCCCCTCTGCCCTAGTATACAAATAGTTTCAGGTTATTCATATTAATATATTTGTGAATCTGTGTGTAAGCCACGTGTAAACTGAGCTGGAAAGAACAACAACAGCCTATTGTTACATGAAACATTCTCTGTGAACGGTGCCAAGTTGGAACCTTCAACTAAAGGAAGTATCACGTGCTGCAAGTTTGCAGGTGTATCCTGATCCTCTGTGTGCTACCAAATGTAGTAAAATTGAATGAGCCCCGTGAAACTTAAGTGGTAGAGGGGGATCGTTACAAGCAATCTCCAAGAAATGGCACAGCCAAGGTATGCTCCTATTTTGTTTTCACGTCCTGGGGAGGGAGGGTTATGACTCTCAGACTGGAATATACACTAGTGGTATAGATAGAATATGGAAAACAAATAACAGTAGAGGAATAACTGGCACGTTAATTTCTGACGCCATATTGACCCTTACTAAATATAAAAGGGTGCATTTTACAGTGTATGAACAAACTGATAAATAGCCTGAAGTAAAATTAAATTATTTCTGACTATAAATTTCTGTGCAGGTTTACATGAATTGGTATATCAGCCTCAAAAAGTACAGTGTTAGGAGCAATTAGCGATCACAGAATCTGTTCAAGGTAGAACCTCAAATTAGTGAGACTAAGATGTAATTTACAAGTTAACATAAAAAGTTTTATTTGCAGTGTCTTTAGTTTTAGCGCTTGTAGCAATGGCTGAAACAGCACAGCTCAGGGTTGACAGGGGAAGCCAAGTGTCTCCTACAGCTATTTCTTAAAATAGCTTAAAACTCCTGAGGCTTTCCTGTTTCTCAAGCTTTCTTTTTTCTTTTTTTAGTCTTAAAACAGCAGCTTGCTTTGTAACAGCTCTTTGTTTCATGGTAGGATCTTGAATTCCTGATACTCAGCACATTAACTTAATCACAGAAGTTCATTAATGTTACAAGGATGCCTCCACGTAATTTCTTAATGTCAAAGGTTAGACTGTATTGAACAGAAGCTTTGTTGCTCTTACTAAGATCTTCTAACAGTTAATTATGGGAACTGCTAAGATCACCTAAGGAATTTTCTGCATCCAGAGCCCCTTGAAAATAGGGTGATGTAAGAAGTAGTTAAATGTGTGTTTAGACAAGCAAGGATAACTTGATTTCCTAGTGTTCCTGATGATTTTAAGGTGGTAACTGGCAAATTGCAGTGATAGTTTGTTACTTCATTCATAGGTAAATTCAGTTTGGAGTATCTTACCGCAACATATCTGCTAGTTGTTAACTGTTCTGATAATCTCTAGATGCATTCCTATGTTGCTTTGCACTGTTCTTGGACCAACTCGCTTGTCTACGTGCTTTCAGTTCTTGCAGTTGTACTTGCTGGATCTCACCTTCCTGGGTGGATGGGGATGCGCTGCCAGCTGTGGCTTACGTGTAACTGAGCACTCCAGGATTTTTGTTCTAGCTTTGTGCCAGCTGAGGACATGCTAGGTACTGGATGTCTTTGTCTCTGGAAGGGAAAGTTCCATACAAAACCTGTTACCTTGCTGAGGACCTAATCGGGATTTGTTACATGGAATGCTTAAACCAGAAAGGCTCAGTGATTAGGAAAAACACTGCACTCCAGGACACTTGGGCAATTACATTTTCCAAAACTTTCCTATTTAGTATTTTTCTTAGTTGTTTAAGCTTTGTTTGGCTGCAATGGAATGTTTATTTTATAAATCTGGAATCTATTTAATTACCCTACTGAAACTTGTGACCATTTACAAACCTACATACATTTGCAGTGCTGTAAACCAGCTGCTGTGTACTGAACTCTTGATACCTTTTGTCTTCTTTTTCTCCAGTGCTCCTTTCTTAGCAGCAGCCACGTTTTGTTCTCTGCAGGATCCTTCCCATGGTTGAGGAGGGTTTTTAGTGCAGTGCTAATATTTGAACTACAATGAGAAGGGAACATTCTGAGCAACAGGGGAGACTTGTTTTTCAACCAGTCCATCAGACCCATGGCGTCCAAACCTGGAGCTGGGAATTGAACTTTCCATTCCAATGTCACCCGTTTTTGACATTGAGTAAAACACTTGTGATCCGGGCAATTTTGCAAACAACTTCTGCTCTGGTAACTCAAATGCACTTCCTGGTTTATTGTGAAGCGGTCACTGAGCAAGAAGTAAAACCGAACAAGGACAAAATGCCTTGATGAAATTTTCTTGTGTATGCTGCACCGCTCCTCACATGTGACTATGGACGGAAAAGCTGTGAATAAGCTTTTCCATCTTTCTTCCACTCTTCCCATTTTCGCTTCTAATTCACATCCTAATACACACAGATTAAAAATGTGTGTAAACAAAAATATTTGCAAAGCTGTTTCGTTTTAGAGATCCTGTGCTTTTTCCATTACTTTAGGTTTTAAACATTTTCAAGTAGTAATTGTATTTCCACTGCATTTGCACCATTGCACATGGGCTAATATTTGTTGGCCTTTTTAATTTGTTATTACTAATAAATTTCAAGCGATGCATCATGAACCTTGAGATATTCATATTCATACATCAGGTATAATTTGTGGCTTTTATCAGTTATTATTGATTTACATACCTTATCTACCATAGAGGCATCTATCTGCCTTATCTATTGTAAGAGGCATCCATCACTTTCTCTATCATAACAGGCATCTATCACTTTTACTAATGTAAATTAATCCTTTAACATTTGTAATATAGTATCTGCTCAGAATTGCCTATTGTGAGCTATCTGTATTCCCATTGATTATAATGCCCTGCATCTCCACAATGCTGGCTCTTTGCCCCTTGAATCATCCTTGTACAGCCTAGCTGTTATCTTCCTTGCTAATAGCATATCACCAGTGGTACCAGTTAAGAGCTGAAAACACTTCCAGCATAATGGAAAGTTCTACTTTCACCAGAATGACTCACTAATGAATTAACCTCTGCGATATTCTGCCTGGGACAGAGGTTTCCTGAGCCAACTTGAGAAAAGCTTACGGGAAGATGCTATTATATAGCAAAAGAGAAATGGATTTGAAGTGTTTTATCTCAGCTTGGATGGAGCCTTGGGTGACATGGTTTAGTGTATGGTGTCCCTGCCCATGGCAGGGGGTTGGAACTTGATGATCTTAAGGTCCTTTCCAACCCCAACTATTCTTTGATTCTATCCTTTCTGAATATGGGTTTACTAATCTTCCATTGCTTTTAATCTTCAAAGTGTTAAAACTGTTCATTAAATATATTGTCCATACATCTTTTTCAACAGACTTTTGTAAGTGTGTGTGAATTATGCATAAAACCCACTGTGAGATAGATGCATAAAAGTGCAGTTTAGCTAGGTAGACATGAACATTCAGCAAACTTTGTTTAATTAGTCACTAAATCGGTCTTAATGTCTTTGTTGACTGACTGATGTTTTTAAAGTATTACTGGCTCTTCTTAAAATGTCTACCCCTGTTATTTGTTATTTTAACAAATATTTGAGGCCATAATCTGGTGCTTAAATACCCACTATTGTAATTCAGTGTTAACGGCAATGCTGAGATGACAGAACTATTAAAATTGGATACAGAGCTGTCAAATATTAAGACAGCAAAATACTCATCTGTGACACACAGCATGTGGCAGAAACCTAAGAAAATCATCAGCAGTTAAGAATAAGCACAAAACCTGCGTCCTCTAAAAAAATATAATCTGACATGTAAACACGGATAATCTTGAAATGTACTCGACAGTTTGTGATTTGAGCCAACAGACTATAACATCAGAGGCATGCAGCATCACATTTTCAAACAACATATTACAGCATAGCTCTTAATGCTGAACTTGGTGTGCAAACAAGCTTTTCTAAATACTATGTAAATTCTTCATTAAAATACTACAGCTAATTATGCTTTAAGCATTTACAGAGTCACACTTATTTATTCAACTTTGATTTTTTGGTGCCTATCTCACACTTAAGCAATTTTGATGTTTATTAGATGCTTTACTAAAGTAGTTACAGAAACAGTTGTTCTGCCTATATGAATAAATCAACCAGAGCTGCAGCATATTTCCTAGCTCATGATGTGTGTTACCTTGTGTGATACCTTAGTTATCTACTCCAGTGATCTCTCAGGTCTAGAAAGGCTCCCTAAGGGGACAGGAAACGACTAAGCATTTTAAACCATTTCATTCCCCACATCTTGCATGCAGGCCAGGGATGGGGTCCCATTATAGCACATGCAAAACATCAGTGTCATCATCTGTTTGGAAAAGACCATTAGTATCACCTAACCTGGTTGCCCCTTGAGAAGATGAGAAGCTGTTTCAGATCTTCATTAAGACATTTTTAAGAAGTCCGTTTCTTTATCTGACATTTCATTTCACCATTAAATTTCAAGCCTCATCATAGCAGTACAAGTTATCCAAGTTTTATATACAGAATCAAAGCAAAGATGGATTTGGGAGATTTTAAAAGAAATCTGATTATAGAGTTTCCTGCCAAGAAAAGTCACTAGAACAACTTTGGAGCAGCTGCTTGTTCCACCCAAGACACTCAGTGCTCCAGTTAGAGCCTCTTCTCTGCTCTGTCTTTATACTCTCTGCTGGCTCTGAGCATACCCAGACACACAGCAAACTCTGTTGGCTAAGAGCTGATGGATGTCTTCACCTGATGAACTCAGCAAATCAGTTTTGGTACCTTGGTGCTGTGTTTCAGATTCAGTCCAGTCACGCAATATCCCTGTGCCTTGCAGCGAACAATGCAAAACAGATACAGACCTGCACAACACATCACTCCCCACTCAGGAAGATGTTTCACTATTATTTAATCCTGTACCAACTGGGCTCACCCCAGTATTAATTAATAATTTAATTGAAGACTTTCCAGCATGAGAAGGAAGTGTTCTGCCTCCCACCATACACTTCTTAGCAAACACAGATTAGAAATGCAATCCCTACTTGTGCAAGGCTGAAAACAGATGACTGAACAAAGCATCCCTCAAACAACAATTCCCACAGGGGTCAACATCAAGGCCATCACTGGGAAATGTGCAAAAAGCTCAATTACTGATGTTTACCATCAAGTTGGGTGGTTCCCAGCCTTTGGTACAGATGTTTGTTCTAAGGCAGGAAAAGAGCAGGGAATGCTGCAGTATGCCAGGAGCCACCACATCTTCCCACTTTCCCTACAATGATTTGTGTCGGTTAACGGAGAAGTCTAGTCACACTTACACTAAAGCTTTTACTACTGTTCTGGGAGCAAAAAAACATCTTAAAATGAGTGGATATCACTGTTCCACCAATTTTAAACCACTTTTGACTGTCAGAATGGTATAAAGAAATTTTAGTGTAAATAAGAGTGTGGCAGTAATCTGATCTCGTACCCTTAGGGGGGCTGATTCTCTTCTCACTTACATCAGTTTTATTTTCATATAACTCCATTAGCTTCAGTATTTACTTTTTCGTGAGTGACAGCAGAATTATGCCCAGCATAATCACACATGAAATGTAAAAATCCAACTTGACTGATTTCTAAGTATTAACCACAAATGCCAGAAGCCAAAGCTGAATCTCGGGGAAGTAGTCTCCCAGTCTGCTCTTATTCTTTCTTTTCCCCTCCGTATCAAAACTGGACATGCCCCTGAGTTACTGAAAGTAGTATGAAGAGAGAGCCAATAAAAAGTAGTTAAGACAACCTACTCAGATTTGGTGTTCAAATAGAACTGGATTTGAAGAGATAGCTTAAGAAATTGTATATTCTCCGTGAAGTTCTGCGTTGTTTTAAATGAGACCGAAAAATGTCAGCACAGTCTAACAGTGTCTTGGTGGGGAAAGGAGTTGGAAATGGTTGTTAACCTTTCAAATGGTGAAACTCTCATGGAGCATTTTGCCCATCTCTAGTTGCTGTTGGTTGGTTTGAGATTTTATAGCTCAGTATACAGTGAAGACAGCTCAGGAAAGGGCAAGGTTTTGCAGAACACCCCTCCAAGCTATAATTCGTGACACCAAAAGATGCAGCTAGTGGTTAGGAATAAGAAAGGCAGCCACAGCCACATTTTCGTACTGCTGCTGGGAATAAAAAGGGACCAGGAACCACGGTGTACCGCTCATGGTGGGGCTCTGAACTTCCTCCTCAGCTCCCAGCTTTGTGAGTGCCAGTCTCAGTCTAAAGTAGCACAAGCAGCAATTTCTCATGAGCTATTTATTGACTCTTTCACTTAAAGTTTTAGGAAACAGATAAATCTAGGTAAAATTGACTAAAGTGCTACAGAAATAGCCTTGCACTACTGACTGAAGTAATGGCATACTGTTTTTAATTAAGTTGTTTTGGTTTTTTTCTCCCTTGCTTTCAAAAACCTGCCCTGCTAAATGAAAGATAAAATAGATGAGCTGTGGTGTGGTTTCAGTTTTGAGTGCTCAATACACCTGAACAACAAGTGTTATGTTTTCAAGGTTGTCTGGAAGAAGCAGGGAATACAAAACAAGAATGGAAGAAAGCAGCAAGAAGAGGTAGAAAAGAAGATGGGAAAAGAGGCTGGCCAAAAAGAAAGCGCAGAATGGAAACTTTGGAGTATTAAATTATATTGGCACACACTGTTGTCTTCTGCAAAGCAACAGATATTTCTCCTAATAGGAATGACAAAATCCTTACCC
>JBCJKH010026535.1:27401-48066 GCA_039877255.1 Loriculus beryllinus
CTGATGTGCCAGGCCATCCGACCCACACAGTCCAGTATATCCGATTGTCCCCTACCTCCACCTGGCTGGAGGCAGGGTCCCTCTAATAGTCATCACAACACTGGACACTTAAGTCCTGTTGAAAGGGATTATTCTTCGTTATCACAAGAGCTGCAGTAAAATCAGCTCTTCCGCTCCATCTGGAAACCTGCTCACCAGAGACTGAAGCTGCAGCTCTCATGGGATGATCAGTCTTGGTCCTTGCTCCCTCTTCGATTCACCCACCCATTTTTCCAGAGCTGAAGTAGGTTTTCCATCCCACTTCGTCATGTCTTCTCCATGATCCCGCAGGTAAAACCGGAGGGTGGCCCGTGGCATGTACTTTCTATATCTTCTCTCTTGAACAATAGGACACCTTTTGTTAATAGCTGAGATATGTGTTGGTACACTGAGGAGCTGGATAGATCAGATAGGTCGTCCCTCAATTGTTTGAGATCCTGGGAGAGTTTTTCCACAGCTGAGATGATGGAAGGGGTGAGATGATTGTCTTTGAACTGTTTTCTCAGGTGAGTAAAATGTTATTCCTAGTTGTTGATGTAGATATGCTATTTTGTGAAGAGGAAAGTCAAGGCATGCAGACATCAGTATCATTTGTACCTGTACATAGAGAAAGTGTCATAAGACATTGCATTTTTTTGAAGATGTAGAGCATCAGCACTAGTTCAGGGTGTTTTGTGAGAAACTCAGCTTCAAGAAAAGGATCTGATGTGTCTACTTCTCATAAAACAGTTACCATTTTCTTACAGTAAGGACTAGTATCCAAATAGGACAGATCTTTGAAAGTGAAAAGTAGGGTTCCTTTTGAAGTAGACAATCGGGTCTTCTATCACAGAATTAACTAGAGATTTTCAATCTTAGTTCTTGCATCCATAAAAGTCCTTTTTCTCAGTACAGAAGTAGAGAATCCAGAATTCATTGCAACAGCAAGAAAAGTAATTTTATTACTGGAAAACAACTTCTTATGTCTTTTGTTGTTGTAACAATCAAATTCAGTGAGGAAGTATGGCTAAACAGCAAGATTTATAAATCATTTGAGCTAAAGTAATTTTTACAAAGCTCAAGGTTTTTGCTATCCTTAAAACAGTAGACAGGTAATAAAACAACCCCTTCTCCCAAAGAAAGCAAACAAACAAACAAACAAACCAAACCCAACATTAAATTAACACAGGAATAGTGCACATACTTACAATGAGATTTATCCATATTCCTGATTACCAGTTTACTATCATGCTTCCTGGATATTTAGCTGGAAAAAATTGTTCATATATGTTGATTGCACTGTAAGCATACCACTCAGACTTGAAGTCCTTTAAACTATTTCTTGTTATATTGCAAAATCATGAAACTCAGATAATATTTATGGGACCTGCTCCCAAACTTTTGAAATAGACGAAAATGTTCAATTATTTCGGCTAGTTTTGCATGGAACCCAGTTTTTCATCAGGCTTGTGTGGAAAACCTAGGGTTGATTAGGCTCATGAGTTTACGAAGTCAGGCTGCATAATTAAGTCTAAGGAAAGTAAGAAGAAAAAGTGATAACTCTTTGCAGGAAGGTAGTTCAAGTAACTGTATAGTGTTGGTGATTCTTGACATTCCCATTACTGACCACCTTTTTCAATGATTTGCAAAGTAAATTCTTGTTCAATATCCCCTATTTTTACTTTAAAGATTACACAACAGCAACTTCTAAGAGTTTCAGTTTGTTGTGTTTTGTTTTGTTTTGTTTTGTTTTTCTTCTCAGGATTGACATAAGCATCTGGTGGTATCTCAATATTTCATTTAGCTATTTATCTTCTGTATAAGAAGAACATATAATGAATGTTAAAAAAGTAATATCTTTTTAAAGCAGGTAAACTGACATGTCTTTATACTTTATTTTAAATTTACATCTTTACAACAGGTGTACTATTCCAGATAGTCAAAAATTTTGAAAATAGTTAAGTTTGATGGTATCCAGTCATTCCTAATTTCTGTTGACATCAGTACGTATGAGGAAAACAAGCAAAGATCAGTGGTGGAATGTGTTATGCTGTTCAGCATAAGAAATCACTGTGATACCATTCTCCAGGCTTTCCTGCATAAGTCTTCTTTATGTCATTAAGACAGTTCTTGAAATAGGCATTACTTAACTTCTAGTGCTTGTTAGCTTGTTTCTATTATTAAGATAAAAAAAAAATGTTTTATTAGATGTGGTGTGTAAAATGGATAGAATGCAGGTAGAACTGTGCTGAGAATAACTGAGCAATTAAGCTTCTCGGGGTCATCTTAGTAATATGTTTTTTTACTTTCAGCTTTTGCTGTTGGTGTTTTGTGTGTTGTTTTGTTTTTTAGTTGCAAATGCCATCAGGAGAGATTTTAATGGCTGAATAGGCAGACTGTGTAGTTTTCAGAAGTAAAACCAAAATGAGTGACTTCCCTTAGTGAGTCATTAGAAGGGTCACTGATTATTAATCTCTTCTAAATGACTGCCTAGCATGGTGATAACTTAGTCACCTTAGTGACTGAAGTGGACTGCCATTTCATTCACAGACTTCCAATTTGATTGTGTGTAGGCAGTGAGAGAAAATGACTGAATGTGACTTCTCAGCTGGCTTGGCAATAATAGAGCCAGAGGTAGGAAAAAGAGGCAAGTCTAGGCAAGGCTTCAGTTCCTGTACTTAATTATTTAAAAAAGCTGCCTAATTGTAAGCTTTATCTCTGGCAGTTGTCAGATGTCTTCCTGCAAGTGAAGATCAAAAGGAATAATTAGTATGCAGTCTCTCTGTCCCCCTGGCTAACACATTTTTTTTTTTTTATCTGCTAAAATGTGCATTGACAAAGTCCTTAATGGAAGGCAGTGATTTTCGTAGGTGAAAGTTTCCTTTCATTTATCTTATTCTGTCTAGTTCTGGTTTTCAGACAAGTGGAAGAGTAAGAAAAACTTGCCTTTGTGTAGTTTTTAGCATAATTTCTTCATCAAATTGACAAAAGGCTCCAACTGTGAGAGAAATGTTTCAGTATAGTTCTTTTTTTATAATGCAGAACAAAGACCTCTCTGCAAATGTAACTTCAAGCTTTGAAAATATCAATAATGTGCAAATTTCTTATTCCTTTCCTCTTTTATTCCTAATTAAAGCCTTAATTGGCTCCTAACACTGAGTATTTTGGACTCGATTCCTTTCTGAAGTATGCAAATATGTGGGTTAATTCAGCTTCTAGATAAAGCAATTAATACTTCACATATCCGTACATTTAAAAACTGGGAAAGCAAAAGGAGACACTCAAATCCCACAGGGAATTGAGGATTAACGGAAGGGAGAATGAAATGTTTCTAGTCAGTGCAGAAAGGTGAATTCCTCTGGCTTGGTTTTGCACTTTAATTCCAACAACCTTGCAGTGCAGCAGGCGAATCACAAGTGACTGAAAAAGATTACAGCTTGTCTCAGTGTGCCACTACCTCCAGTAACATCCAATGTCTCAACCACAGAAGTCCGGAAGACTGCTAAGCTTGCTCAGGCACTTGATCACTCTTACCTGCAACAATCTTATTTCGCCTGAACCATCGGTTTTTGCCTATTCTGAGCTTTCACTGTTCACCCTAGTCTAGTGGAAGGCATCTCTGCCAATGGCAGAGGGTTTGGAACTAAATGATTTTCAAGGTCTTTTCCAAGCCAAATGGTTCTAAGATCCTTCTCTCTACTCTGTATGGCCTTTTACCTCTACTCTTCTGAACTCCTAAAATTCACTGTGAATTCTTTTGATCTTCTCAAACTTTTTTTTTCTGAAAAAGCATAGCTTTTATGAGGGATTAGTAGGAGAAGCCCTTCAATGACTTTAAGTTCTACTTCTTTTAGCAAATAAGGATATCCAACTGAACAACATATACTGTTTATTATACAGTAATAAAAGGTATGAACTATCAAAACAGATAGAACCATGCATGCTAAGTGTTGTAGTATGGACAGGAATAGCTGAAAATCGTTTAGGACAGCTTAGTGCGAGGCTATTTCAGCTCACAGCAAATATGCAAAATTAGTCTATGTCAGACCATGTTGTTGCATCAAAAACAATCAAAGAGTGAGAAAGTGAAGCCAGCCTGACAGGCATTGGTATTGGGATCAGAGGGAAGAGAACGTCAAAAACCATAAGAAGAGTTTAGTTACAGAAAAATAGCAGATGCTAGAGCATAACCCAGTCCCTACATACACCCAGTCCTCAGGTTCCTTATCGTGGAGTGGGTTAAAGCTTGTGCAGATTTATATAGTGGGATGTATCTTCTTCCCATGTACAGATTTGCCCTTATATATTTTAAGTTCTGTCTGGAAATACGCTAATTCTTGAGATCCTGGAGTAATATTGTCAAAATTTTTCTCAAGTATCAGAATCCTGAAACTGAAAACTCTGTGATTGAAAGGGGACAGAAAGTTTCTGTCTATACATGTAGAAAGCCATGAAAATAAGCTTAAGACACAGAAAGCATGTCAAAGTCATGTTATAAACATGATTCCTCATAGTTTGCAAGCCAAGTCCAAATTATCTCCTCATTTATTTGTACATATGTTGTTCCTGTATGTGCATACACACATGCACATGCAAATATGTGTCTTTTAAAAACAGGCATTTTAGTTTAGAGTATTTTGAGTTGCAACAGCCTTCCTACATTCAAGAGGTGCTTTTCTATGGGCAAGAAATTTGTGTTTGTGGATGGGTTTTAAACAATTTCAAGTGAAAGACTCAACACAAATTAAAACAAATCAAAATCCCTTTTGGCTCCACAAAAATATCAGAAAACAAAACCACACACACGTTTGGTTTTCCTTACTTTAAGTCTTAACATTTTTAATCTTTATGTCTTCTTTATATCTTTTTTTCTTAAGTTATATGTCAGTGACAGCAGTTGTCTTCAGTTACTGTTTTCAGTCCTGTTTGCTGTCACCCACCTTTATTCAGTTAGGCTGGTTTTTTTCTGAACCAAATCCCACTGAAAAGCTTTGCCATTTATTCTTTCATTTCCTGTTTCCTTCAGATCTGATGAAATGTAATATGGTCTGTTGAGCCAAGTGAGTTTGCATAATTCATGGCCACAGAAACTTTCTGGATAATTTCTATTACCTTTTGCTTTCAGAAGTAATCAGCGGCACATACCATTAGTAGTTCTTCTGTATCAATCCATTCGTCATTTATAACTTGTCCATTATAATTCATTCTCTTTCCTCCTCTGGGGACAGTGGCAACAAGTCCACTCATAAGTCTCCCTTCATGTTGCACATTATTTTGCCAAATGCATATTGATATCTGGATGACAAAGGGAAATTTATGTTTGGGCAACTAATGTGATTTTGCCTTATTATGAAGCTACTTTAGCTCCTGGGAGGCATCCAGAATTCAGCATGTGACCATGCCTTTTCATATCCTTAATATGTGTGTTTAAATGCACGTATGTAGTCCAATAGAAGTAATCGAGAGCAATATGAAAAGTAGGTTTTGTACAGCAGAAAAGAGTACTGATGCTTTCAGTTATATAGTTTTAAGTTTTCCAGACACCTGCAGTTTGTTGTGGCACTACTTAGAGTGCACATATTGTGCTTCACTGTCAGTAGCTTTATTGTTCAATCCTTTCATCTGGACAGCTGTTTTGAATGGATTACAAGGACGTGAAATGCACTCTCTTTCCCGAGAGAATGCTTCCCCCTATTTAATCTGTAAAGACATTTAAGTATTTTTTCTCTCAGACACACAGTCTTTATGTGCATATATATTTAATAAGAGATATAGATGGTAGGAAATATGTAGTTGTTTCAGAAGGAGTAGAAAAGCACACCTGTATTTGGTGAATTCTTCAAGCATCTTGGCATTTCATTGTTTGGCTTGCCTCTTCTTTCCTGCCAATATCTTCTTTTTCGTTTTTGAGAACAGCAACAAAAATAGAATTACTCTAAAAACATCTAGCTATTTTTAATGTTTTATTAATATTTACCAACTCTAGTGCTGTCTTTCTGCCACGTGATGTGTCAAGATTGCTCTGCATACCTCTGCTAGCAAACATTATTTTCTCCAATACACTATTGGGTTTTGTTACCAGCAAACCCAAGCCTTTGTAACATTCAGAATGGTAAATTTTGTTGGTCTTTGAAATCAAATATATGCAAAATGCTGCAATAGGCAGGGGAACAAACACTAATTTCTTGTTCAGATAAAAGATTTCAATTTTTGCTTTTAGAAAACACTGCATGAAGTAACTAGGTCAGAGCTATGCTAAACCCACACTTCATTTATCTGTTACGTGTGCTACATAACAGTTCTGTTTAGTAGTTTAGATTTGACCTAAATTAAGTATGAAGTTCAAAAAGATGATAAAACAATAATAAAATATCTGGCTTACCATGAAGCCAATGCTTCCACAATAAATACATGGCCATCTTCTCCTCATTGTTCAGTTCAAGGCAGCTTGTGGTACCCATGTCCACATGTACTGCAGCCATTAGAGTTCTTCCTTCAACTGCAAAAACCTGCATCTGGTAATTACAGGCTGGGACAGACATACCACGTTCGTGAACAGGAATGCTGGTTTCCCCTCACCAGGAATTTTGCCACAAGATTTCAATCCAAAATTGTACTGAAAAGAAAGCAGCAAGCCTTAATGCTAGCTTTATTTCTGGTAGACTCACATCTATTATTATCTGTAGCGATGCCTGAAGAATGCATGCAACAACATCTCATGCATGGGCTAAGACGCCTGGCAGAAGCCTCAAATAGCTAAGATCAGGTGTGATGGTGGCATTACCATTACTGCCTGTTTGAAGTCACATATATAAAAAGGAGCCACATGGAGACACACCATGCCATCTGGAAGACACTTGGGTCAGCAAATGCAGGCATGTCCTGAGATAGCCATCATTCAAGGGGCATCCACTCCCCAGGAAGTCACCCCTCCCCTCTACTGGGAAGGGTTCTCCCACCTTGATCACTGTAATGAGCCACTGCCAGTGTAGTCATGCAGAACCCACTCTCCAGCTAAAGAAATAACACTTAGCCTTATAATTTCCAAAGAAATCAAAGGCCACTTGGTGAAGAATTATAGCCCTTTGTTTGGACCAAGGAGAGAGATACAGGTGAGGTACACAGCTCTTGTAAAAAATTCACACCAAGGGTGAAAAGTGGATTACAGTCTCCTACTGTCCATTATTTCTGAACGTGTACTTGTACTTCCAATACCCAGAAAAGCTGCTAATTCTTTCCTTTCTGCAGTACCATGAGAGGCAACCAACCCTGAAGCATCAGACAATAAAAAACAAAGAACAGATCCTTTTTTGGGCAAGTGATTCAGAAATCTTTAACAGCAAGTACAAAATGCATTGCTATACATGGAAGTGGTCTGAAAAAAAAGCATTTAAATAGTTGATTGCATTAATTATGCCAACTTATATATTGGGACATTATGTATTTCCTAAGTTTAGTAGCTGCAAAAACCCTTTTCTGTGCCTTGTACATGGTTGATTTCCATGAACCATGTCTTCACAAGATAGTTCCTTCCCAGCATCTCTTACTAACCTATTGCTCCAGGTCCCAGACTGTAAAAGTCCCTGCAAATAAAACTCATCAGACCTTTTGTAATTAATACCTTTGTGTGAGAGGATAAATGGGTCAACTTTCAGCTGTCAAACCAGACCCTTCTTGCCACCAATTTCGTCTGCTTTTTAAGGATATTTCAGAGACATGTAAAGCAAAAGTAGGGTGGAAGCATGCAATGACTGCTTGCATTAACATAGCTGTAATGTGAAAAAAGGAATAGGAGTGAAAGCAGCTTTTTCTGCTTACCAGAAGTGAATTGGAATTGAATGCATGAACTGCACAAATATTCATCACAGGGCAAGTGAATAAAGTTAGGAGGCCACCAGGCTCCTTATGTGCAACCTTTATTTATCTGCTTGGCCACACCACCCAAGAACCTTTTGCAATGGCCTTCAATAAAAAGCAAAGAAATCTGCTTGTTGGAAAGCAGGATTTGGTTCTCCAGTGCACCAGTCCTGAAGATCTGAACACAGGCACTGTGGACACAAATCTGCTTTATGTAAGAAGAAAACTGCAGTAGTGTCATTTTTCCTTTTAATGCAGCACCTCCAAAATGAGGAAATAAGTCAAGTTGCTAATGTCCATTTAAATGATACATGCTTATGTGTTATATAATGTATAAGCATTGAAAAATACTTTCATTCCCATTCCGGGGGAGGCACACAGTTTTGCTTGTAATTCAGATAAATTTACAGTTTCTTCCCTAACACTTAAAGTAGGAATCTGCAACTGAGAGGAAGGGGAAAAATGCTCTTCATATTCTATGATGAGACATTTCTGAATTCATCAATTTCCACTGTGGTTTTGAGGGACTCGTTTTTTTACTTTCTTGCTTACAATTAGCTGAAGGTCTGCTGTGAGTCCTAATCCACCAGTCTCCCCAAAGGAGATTAATGAAATACTTGGGAACTGAAATTTAACATTCCCCCAGACACTAAAACCCAGCAGAGAGTGATTTGGAGGTATAGCTTTCCCACCTGCTCTTTCGCAAGAGCTCTCTCCAGGCTTCCCCTTTCCACTCACTAGCTGGCAGGGGCTCATGGCCTTTTGCTGGCATCCCCAGATGCTCTTCTATGGCTAAAAAGTTTACCTTTTCTCTGCCTAATTGTCTAGGTGATTGTCGTAAGTTGTTAAACACTACAGTTCACAGGCTGGGCTAAACTTAAATTTTATTGTTTTCTTTGCCGGCCCTGCAGATGTACTTGCATATTTGAAAGTTTGTCCATTTTTTCCAATCTCTGTTAGCTGGTTGCATTAGCTATATCCTCAGATCTGGCCTTATTGGTTTCTTTTCTCTGAATCTTCAGGCTACATCCCGTGGTCTGTGTGTCAGCATTTACCCACTCTTTCCTCGTTCTTGCCTTAAAATGGCTTCCTGCTCTCTTTGCTATTCTGAGACCTTCAGAATAACCACTGGTTAACAAAATCTGGGCTGAAAGTGGACCTTCTGAATATAGTTTTTCGAAGCCTACACCAAGATTAAAATTTAATAATGAAGTATGGCTATGAACAGATTATGATAGCAGCACTCGAGCTTGCTTTGCTGAAATGTCATCATTTCTTCTTTCCAGTTAGTAGTGACTATTCAAAAGTCAAGCTGGATAATTCATTGGGATACTACATGCTGTTTCTTTACTGAATAAGCTCATCTTAATTAGATCAAATGCCTAAGGACTTACCTTAGCAACTTTCTTAATGAAATAATTATTGGCATCATGTTTCAGAAATAGGAATCAAGGAACTGCAAGACTGATGGGTTTAGGGTTTATTTAGGTTTTTTTCCTGTAAAAAGAAAAAACACAAAGAAATAAGAATCTTTATAGAAGTCAACAAATGATTAAGGCGACTACCCATTGGTACAAAAGACCAACAGGACACGAAGATGTAATGCCTGTCTGGAAACCCTACCATAGTCAAACGCAAGGTGTGTCACTAAGAGCAGAAGGGCTGGATTGAAACAGGTAAGATCACACAATTCTGTGTTTCTTTCCAGCTTTACATGCAATTCATTTTCTTATATAAGATCTGAGGCATTATCCTAGAAAAATATGTCATTGACAAATTAGCCAGGATCAGCGCTGGAATTTAATATTCTTGTCCTTAGGATAAGTGTGATTCTCAACATGTGGGAGTACTCCAGAAATTCCCAAATCAGTGCCTGAGTGACAAAAATTATGAACATTTATAGCATGCATAGGATTATTCATCAGGAAATACCAAATGGTATTCATGAAGGAAATATGTATGGTTAACTCCATCTTACAGATAGGGTAAAAAGAGGTCCAGGGAAGCATAGTGACTTTTTAATGGCTACCCCACCAGAGCTACTGAGAGATCTACTCCCTGTCCCTGTCCATTTTAGTCTCAGAAGATCATTCTTTAAATTCACCAAAAAAACCCCAGGAATTAAGAACAGTCATTGCATGATGATGGCAAAAGATACCAGAGAATCACAGTGCAATTAAGATGTGTGGAAGATTAACAGCAAACAAGTGCTAAGGAAAGGTCAGTAGAGGCTTTCTCATATTTTTGACAAGCCGTCTGCTTCTGCCTCAAATCTGATAGTACTTGTTCCCAGTTCAAACTCCCTCCATGATATTTGATTTGACCACAGCAAACAGATTGCTGCATTGCCTGAAGCACATCCACTTTCCAGTTCCCATCCTTTAGATTCCTTCATTGCAGATGAAGTACATTAACAATGGACATTCCAGTTTATCATTTTTTATGCATAATCATTTTACTCCAAGACAACAGCTGACACCTTGCACACTTCTCAGATGAGGAGCTCTCTTTGGTGTAGGAGTCCCCAGCTTTGCTCATGTACCCTCACCAGGGAGCAATGTCTGTGTCTCCAAATGTTCCCAATTTGCAAACTCCAAATATAATCTACTTCGCGTCTGGCATATGAGAAATGTGAAACAGTTGTGGATCTCTGGAATCAATGAGTTGTAAGGATGTCTAGTGAAGACACTCTGCTCTGCCACTTTGATTTCTCTTTCTGGACGAAGCTCAGCTTCCAAGAATTTCTCAGGCTCACAGTGCAAGTCTGACTTCAACAAAAGATACTTTTGTTGGCCTTGCACCCTATATTGCCACAAAACCTGAAGCTGGAGAGCCAACTGAGGTTAAAACCTAGAACGTTTTATTCTAGAGAGACAGCAGCTCTCTGCCTCTGCTCATATCCTGCTTCATGATGCTGTAAATGAGACTACTTCACAAGCATGAGTGAGAGGAGTTTCAAAATAAGGGAAGAATAGGCAGAACAGGGCCTGTAGCTCACAGCTGTGTGCATGAAAGACAGGGAAAGAGATATATGCAATAAAATAGTTATTTATCCACAATAAGTATATTTTTAAAACATCAACTAGAGATCATCATTACAGCACTCCTGCATCAGGTATATTTCAGATAACTAATAATTAATAAAAACCTGCTTATTGAGTTAAGTTACTTTTCATTAAAACATTCTCACCTATTGGGCATTTAATTAGCACATAATAAATTACCCACTTAAACAGCAATTATTTTCTGTAGTCAGGTGCATTAGAAGCAGTTACTTATGGCTTCTTGATTATAATAGATCAAAAAAACTTGCAAAACTACAGCATATGCATGTGTGTGTGTATATCATCACTGCTAAAGTAATTGCAATTACAAGAGGCCAGTCAGCAAAAGGCAAAGTTTTGATGAAATTCTCTGCAAGACTTCCAGCTACAAGATTTTTCTTGACAGCACATGGCTGGTCTGGTTTGCTGGAGGAATGAGAGTTGAGGGACCAGCTACTGAGGTGCTGCTGAAGGATAAGTCAAATATTCTGAATCTTTTATGGCATAAAGGGTAACAGTTACTGAGAACTGATTGGGACAATATGATAAAAGCTGTAGCAAGAGATTTCCAAGTACAATGCCAGAAGCTGGCTGCCTATTGGAGCAACATCCCCCACTGTCCCAAGTGCCCAGAAGTGTCAGGCAAGGGGAACGGTGCTGGCTGTTCCCTGTCGTTGCTCACCGTGCCATGCGAACCTCTGGCTGAAGTTGGGAAACAAAAGGAGGCTGTGCCACACAAAGCTGCTGAGCCAAAATATCACTCTTGCTGTCATATTGTTCTTGTCATCCTCTAGCAGCTCTCTACAAAAAGAGGCAAGTATTTATTAATTAATGAGGAAAGATGAGGCTATAATTACCTTTATTTTTGCCTCTACTCCAAGATGAAACACTACAGGCTCTCAGCAGGTGCTCTGCTCAGAAGATGCACTTTGAAGCAGAGTACCAAACACGCATGAGAAGAGGTTACATGAGCAAAGGTAGGCAGATGGTGTTATGGGCTGGGCAGAAGGGATACAGATGACACTGCAGCCTGGACAGGGCAGGAGCATCCAAGGACAGACTTGAGAGTGAAACCCAGGCAGGCCATGTGCCTGGAATGACAGTGTTGGTTCTGTGGCTGCAGCAGATGTTCTCCCAACAGGCAGGTGAGGGGAAATGGCACGAGAGATGGCATTTCTTCATCTTTTATTAAAAAATAGACATGCTAAGGAATGGGAGGAAAGGCCCAGAACACTGAAGGCACAGTGGCACAGGGAAACTTAATGGCCCCAGGGCAGCACAGCAGGATGCTTAGGATTCAGCCTGGCTGTTTGCAGGCAACTCTAAGAGGCTCCGGACATCTCCATGGGGATGAATGTCATTCTGAGAGGTGAGCTTCAAGTAAGGACTCCTAATGGTTCATTCCTAGAGCACAGTGTCAGGCAGAAAACTGTACATGTAAACAGTTTAGCATACAGCAGTGATGATTACAGAAAGTCCCCTTAGCTCAGGGAGTCTCACAGAAGCCTTTTGGTTTTTTTTTTTACCTTAACTCCTTGCCCACGTTTGAAAAGCTGACCATGATGTTCAAAAGAAAAAGTCAAAATATTTAGACCAGCATAACATCCGCCAGTGCCAGTAAAGTTAATTGGGTTTATACCTCTCTATCTTATCCCCATCTCCATCCTCCATGCTTCAAAAGCTGAAACTAAGCTCAGTGTATATATGCTGTTTGCACGCGGAGGGACAGTGTGTGTCTTATGCCTCCTCCTTTAACCTAACACACACCCAGCCAGGCCCTGAGCTATCAATAGCTGATAACACATGTGGCTTTACACTCTCTTATATCTGCAGGGAGCAGGAGTGAAAAGCATCTGGTAAAAGCTATGCCCAGCACATCCTTCTACCTGCAGATGAGAAGACCCTTTCGTCTTAGTTGCCTTCCCATGTTTACTTGATGAAGTTGTAAAGTTTGATCAGACTAAAGCAACCCCCTGGAACAAATGTAAATTACAAAAGAGCACAATGGATAAGTATCATATAAACAACAAGCACACAGATTCTCAAGTAAGCAGTTTGGTAAAGAGAAGTATTTGAGGATCCATAAAAATAAACAGGCCCAGAACAAGCCACAGGCATAATTAAATCAGTGAAATGCAATATCAAACACTGGCAGCCCACAAACACTTTGATGATGATAATGATAACAATAATAAGGATTCAGTGAATGAGAAGCAAGAGAGAAAATTGGTCCATTAAAAATAATGGTGAAAAAAATAAGGACCATATGATGGAGAAAGGGCATGCTACACAATTATTTTAACATATTGTCTTTTTGTGAAAAGAAGAGAGACTTACTGAGGCAGTCAATTCTTCTGCATCACTGAGGGGTAAAGTGCCAGCCTTGGAAAATTCATCTCTAGAAAATAAGCCAGACTTTCAGCCAGGCTCTGAATTTGGCACATCTCCTTCACTCACTTTCAAGGAGGTACATTAATTTGAAACAACTGGGGAGCTGGATCAGTATATAAAAATCCAGAATGTGGACCATGTACTACAGCATCTGTTTATGTACTGAGCAAGCAGTTCATGGGCATTTTCCCATCTGGGAATAAGTATGGATTGAAGTATAATGGTTTTTTTTCCATTATAAATATACTGGAAATAAGTATGCGTGTAACATATGTTGGATATAGAAGCAATGTATATTTCCTAGCAGGGCCAATTAAAAAACTGACAGTCCAAAAATATCATCAGTGTGTGAAATTTATCCTGGTGAAGTGCATAACTAAATAGAAGTACTTACATGAGGAAGTATAGACCTTTGAAAATCAGTGTTTGAAGGAAGACTCATGATGGATTCAGGCTACTTTGCTTGGCTAAAACACACTATTGGAATGCCCTGGCTATCCCTTCTTGATATTTATATTATTCCTTTTTCCATTCACAAGCTTTCAGCAGCTGCTTGGCATACTGACCTGGGAAGCAGCTTCAGCATCAGTCACAGAGACCACAAGTGGGGCAGTGTAAGAGGGCTTTACCTCAAGGGGTGCACCTGCTGGCTAAAGCTCTGTGTACACATTTTCCTCTCCTAACTAAAGTACTGTGACAAAAAAGAGCATAAAAACATGGTGCCTGGACATCTTTCTAAGGTGACAAGGAATATACATCATTTAACCTGATACATAGTTTTATTCAGCTCATCTACCATTTGGGATTCGTTTAGTGTTTCTGATAACAGAAAGCAAATACGGAAGAGATTCTAGCTTCCCTGCTAACATACTCAAAGCACAATGAGATATCATCATGAGTATGCTGGGGTGAATGCTGTTGTTGAGTGGTCAGAGTGAAGACGAACAACTCAGATTGCTATTGGCAGCTGCAGTAGAAAGGGAAAAGGCAAGCTCTGACTTCTGTATTCCTCTTTTGTGTTCCTACTCTAACTTCATCCTCCCATTTGCAGCTATTGGAGTGTAAATCACGGCATCGTGTCTGATATCTGCAACTGAAATGTCAGCCAGTGTGAACTGCTGTTGCTCTGCTAGACTCAGTGGAGACACACTGATTGACATTCTCTCAGGTTCAAGCCTTGGTCTGCAAGAGGCAGTTTCCGCTGTGCTAATTGCCTGTGCAGATCCTCCTACAATGGAGTATAGAGCTTTGATGCTCGGTTAGGAAGATACCAGCATATTAAAAAACAAGAGTAATGTTAATGTATATTATATGTGATTGTGGAATACCTGAAAACAGCAAAAAGACGACACAACATCTGCTTCATCAAAGAATGAAGGAGCTCTGTTAAAAACAGCTGTTTAATTATCTAGCAGCATGTCATGTAACGATTCATACACCATACTCTTGAATCCCAAATAAGCTCAGGGAGAGGATCTGCTTTTAGGAACAAAGAAACATAACTAGCAGAGACTTTTCTTGAATTGTCAGTTTCAATATTAAAAAAATAAATAAATCTAAATAATACCTGCATTTTCTTCTTGCCTTCCAAGATACTCATTCTGAAAATTCCAACACGCAGCATTTCTACTCAAGCTAGTTAAAGCAAAGCAACACCATCTTTGAGACATTTGTTTGCAACTTAATGCAATCTGAATTGTTAAACTATCCTTTTCAAAGTTCAATGCAGTAATTGCACTAACTCTGGGTACAAGCTTTGAACTGATGATGGAAAGTCTTGATGAAGCCCTGACTCCAGAACACACTCATAGGTTTTTGAATAGTCTTTGATGCAAAGAAGAAAGTATAATTGATTAATGTTCCAATGTATTTCCTAGAAAAGCATTAAGAATCACAATATTTTTCTAATTTTTAAAAATATTTTTGTAAATTTCAATGACAGTAAGTGGGAAATAGATTCATACAGCAGTCTTTATGTGGCTGATGCAGATGTAATATGGGCATCTCTAAGGTTCTGAAATGTTGCACACGGTCAGTTAGGAAAGTTCAGAAAGTCACCTTATTAAATAGTTTTGTTGAAAATCATCATCAGTGAATTCAAAATATTTCATGTGGAAGATTTCTAGATCAACACTTTACTGTTGGATCCAAACCAGCCAAAAGGACCATCCTGGCAACAAAGCAACACAGACAGTTCAGGTGTGATGCCTGGGAATGCTTCTTGGCACAATTTAATTTATTAGTAGGAAGATAGCCTTTGAGTCCAAGAACTGTGTCACACAGATCTTTGGTTTCATGGGTTATGCAAAAAAACTTAGAGGCTGCCACTCAGCCTGTATTTGACCCAAGGTAGCTGAAAATTGGTCTGGGGAATAAATCATGTGGTAAGCTGCAGTGCTACTGCTTTTGGTTTCTGAGAAGTCATATGAGCTCGCTGAAATGAAGTCTCAACCAGGAGGCTTTCTGGTTCTGTCTAGTCACATAGAAGTCTATGGTTTCTCCAAATGGGCTATTTTTCCCTTCAGTATGCTCTGTTGCCCAAATGTATTCATCCCCTAGATATTACTTACATAGCCTTCTCATTTCAATCCGCCTATGCTCTCTTTCTTGCCCTATCTCCCTCTGTAATTATTCTTATACACTTATTGTCATTTGTATTCCCTTATCTAAATCCGCGTTAAAATAGCATGAAACTAATATGTTTACCTGAAAATATTTGCTACAAATATGCCAAAAGGATCATACTCCCTGTTCTGTCTGTTCCCTTGTGGAAACAAACTCATTAATTTGATTTCTAGCTTTCATTTTTTTTAAAGGGAACAAATGACAATTATTGCTTACTTTGAAGTGTGATCTTCAGCATGAATAATTCCCCCAAAGAAACATCTGCTTCACAGATGAGTTGTGACAGCAGACAGTATGCTTCCATATTTTGCATTCATATTTAAGTGGCAAGAGCTGGGACTAGGACTGACTGTCCAGCATCACAGTGCAGTCCAAAGAGGCCAAGAACATTTCTCAAGAGTGAGTCTTGGCTTTTGGGGCTATTTTGTAACATTCTCTGATGGTTTAAAGTGTGGCTGGACCTGATGCAGCATCTTTGTGCCTCAAGGAGGACATAGGCACATGCCAGCTACCAAATATTTCTTAGCCTTTTAGGAGGTGCCTAGCCCACACATGACTTGTTTGTATGTCCAAAGGCCCTGCAAATGAATGTTTTCATGCATTTTGGTTTTAGCTACATCATGTACTTCCCATTCAGCATGTGAAAGTGGTTTTTGCCTGTGCCCAGCAAAGCTTGGCTGACAGCCCATTGATCCAGCTTGCTAAAGTTACTGTCTGCACACCAGAAAGGATCTTAGCAGCAGCTGGTCCTGGCTCAAAAAGTATCACCCAAATTCAATCCTAAACTTATCCAAACCTTCAGGGCTCTTAGCACCCTTGGCTGACACTTTCTGATCTGGCTCATAGAGGGAAGGGATAGGAAGAGAAGGTAAGGGAAGAATCCTGTTTTTTTGTCTGTCGAATAGATTGAGTAGTAGCACACAGAACATTCAAGATACATAGCAAGAAAAATATCTCACAGAAAGGGGTACGTAAGAAATAGATTGCCCAGAGGCAAAGTGGTCTCCGTCGCTGGAAAGCGCTGAGGACAGGTTAGACAGACAGCTGTCAGGACTGGTGCAGTTATCTCATTTGGAGGAAGACAGCTGGATTTTTATGATTTTTCTAGCAGCAGCACTCCCTGTGCTGGCACCGGAAAGAGAAGTTCATATGAAAACATCCTCCTGCAGGAAACTCTTCTTCTTTCCTCCCTTTTGCTTTAGCTTAAATACACTGCTGACCCTTGGAAACCATTGCTATCTCACAACTGATTATATATGGGAGATTTGTCATCATCTAATGCAGAAGTGAGATTTGATCTCTAGCACCTTCTGCAGCCTACCAGCCCCCAAAACAAACAACCTTTCCATCCCACCCTGTCCCCCAAAAGGGACTTGGTAGAGGATTACACAGTTATACATTTCAATTTTAAAAGAGGGAGAAAGAGGAGGAGACTAGATTGCATCTATCACGTGCTCTTCCCGTTTGACTGTGAGTGCACCACCTTAGAGCACCTGTATGCAGAGTGTTGCAGCTGTGGTAAGGAGTTCAGATTCATTATACAGCCATTTTCCTTGACATTTCTCAGCACTCCTTATATGAACATCAGCAGCCACAGTACATCTCCAGGACTGTGCAGTAGAGGAGCCACTGAGCCCTACAAGCTTAGCTTGTAAGAACTTGTAAGAGCTGGAAAGCCCCCAGCTCCCATGGAATTCAAACGGGAGTTTACAATGGCATCTGCTTCACCAGGAAATACATAACATTTTTTTCTGATTAATACTTCCTACTTTTCCCCTCACTGTTACCAAGAAGTGGCTGTATTTGCATCCTACTATATAGGTAATAAATAGCAACATGTAAAGGTAGAAAGTTAGTAAAATGAGGGCATACTATATATACAAGTACACTCTTACCCTTTATTAACAAGATGGAAATTGTTCATTAGCATATATTCCTTATTGTCCGCAACAGGATGATGATAATCTTTCTAATTTATTTGGCTGCCTTTCATTCAGTATTTTTGGTTAAGAGACTAGGAAGAAAATCTAAATCGTGGTGGTTTGTAAAATGCTCTACCAACAGAGGGAATTGCAATGCTATTTGAAATACACATGAGCAATTAGGAAGCTGTTGAACATACAGATTAGAAAATGTCTTTTTTAATGCTCCCCATGATCCACAAAAGCCCATTTTCAATACAAAGCCACCATTAACTAGGTATTTCTATACACTCAAAGCACTGATAACAGGTGTGTCATGCAGCTGGATGTTTTTCATCAAACTATAAAAATTATCCTCTCTCAGAAAACACAAGCAGCAAAGAAACACAAACCATGTTTACAACCTGATAGCAGAGCACTGAGATTCATCTTTATGAGATTTTGAAATTCAAATGGCTAAACTGTTGAGCTGTCTGAATATTTGATGTTACAGGCAGATGCTGCAGGAACAGATCCTTTAGCTGGTGTGGCTCTACAGACTCCAACATACTTATTTACCAGCTGAATTATTTACTTACATATTAGCTGAAGAGCTTAGAACCTAGTATATAAGGTGACTAACACTGTTCATATGAAAACTGAGTGTATCTATTGATTTCCCTGGGAACTGAGTCAGAAACAACTGGAAAACCTCTCTCTATTCACATCATCATCATCTCTCTGTGAATTCCCTGTCCGGGCTGTACTTGTATTTTGTTAAGCTTATTTTGCATAGATTTATTTATTCATTTAGCCACTTAGTGGAAAAATACACATTAAAAACAGAAATGGAATTACATTGGAAGTATTTTTGTATCTTTAATATACAAGGAGTTTACACATAGTTAAATCTAGCCTGAATTGTTCAGTGATGTGTACTGTGCAAGACCTGGTACAAAGCTCAGTGAAACCTTTGGAAAACTTTCATAAGGTTCAAATCTGGCTGTGTGGGAACTACACTGTCCTCTGTGTCTTATACATTTTGATCACAAGAGAAAGAAAATGAAAATCTGAGCTGATCAGAATACGTTTGTATAAATATGTACATTTGTATCCATATGTCCTTTCTTTGAACCATATGTTCTTCTTTTTTCTCTGTAAGAGTTTGTTACTCAAACATCAGAGTTTGAGTTTGTTATTCATTTTGATAAAATCTAAGCTGGAAAACTGCAGAGAATTAAATGTTCTTCAAGGACATTTACAATTGTACAAAAAATAGAAAAGATGTCTTTGCAATGTTACTAAAAAGTTTTTGTGACCATTATAGATACCCTGAGCCAGAATGGCCTCCCACAACCTAACTGCATCAAAAACATCTATAACAAAATTCCACTGGGTCTTAGGGGGAAAAAAATAGCATTTACAACTCCAGCAGAAAAGTACTGGGACACTTTGTGCCTTTAAGCAAAGTAATCATTTACAAACCAGCAAAAATCTGCAGTGGGCTCAGCAATCACATCTTTACCAATGATAAGTCTAGTGAGACCATTTTCCAGGGTGAAGTCAGAGCGCTGCAAAGTAATTGTGATAAGTAGCTGCACTTCAGTACTTAAATGCTCACTATCATTTTATCAACCCATTATGCAAAAAATAACAAGGCTCTGTCACAGAATATATTGACTGTGATTAAAGGTATGCTCCATGAAAGGGGTAGAAAAGCATCAGAGCCAACTGGATAAAGAACTAGTGAACCAGTCTCCCAAGCGTTATATAAATGACAGTACCATAAGAAAACCAGATCTGAGACAACCCATTTTACCTTTTTGTGTTTCAGTTTTCTGATCTATAAAATTGAAGATAGTGATACTCACCTCTGCATTGCAGCTCCCTGGATCCTGGATGAGGGCTGCCTTGGGACTGGCCAGCTCAGTAAGCAATAGGATCAAACATGAAGGTGTCCATCTGCCTACTGCCTCTGCAAGGGTAAACAAGACACACTGAAAAATCTCAGTCTTTTTATTGTGAAAATAATAGACACAATAGTAAGCAACACAGCCCTATGTGCCAAATTGAAGAAGTAGCTACTTCTTCAGTTATAATACTGTGTTTTTCAGCTCTTTCATGGTCTATTTATTCACTCTGTTTCTCTGAAGTGAAGAATATGACCAGTAGCTTTCAGGTATTTCCTGGGGACTGCAGCAGTGTCAAAATGGATTGTAGACAATCATGAGCTGGTTTTAAAACGGTCAGCTCTAGTACCTATTATAGGCTAAAGTGGTGCAGGTTGCTCAGCAACTTAAGTATATTTTACTTTGCATTTAGAGTAGCTTCTGTCACCCACATTAACCTCCATGCAACCATGGCTTCAATTACACAACCTAGCTAATTTATAGCACTTTCTGCAATACAGAGATACCCTATGGGAACTACAGACAAATGATCATTAAAAATCTCTCACTCATTTTTAAGCAGAAATGACAACTCCTTTCCATCTCCCAGTCTTCCTCATTCTCCAAGGCTGTATTTGAGAAATATTTAAGTGGCTACTTGGTAAATGGGAATTGTCAAATTTCTGAGGCTGAACCTGAGGTAAAAACTGTCCAAGCAGTTTTGTTAGCAGCTTTGAATTCATTCTCACAAACCAACCAAGCTGCTTGTGGCACTGACATGAGTTGTGTCTGCTGTCAGAGCTGATTTATTGAAAGGATTATAAAGGTCTTTATAAATGATTAAGTCATAGAATCATAGAATAGTTAAGGTTAGAAAGGACCTTAAGATAATCTAGTTCCAATCCCCCTGCCATGGGCAGGGACACCCCACACTAAACTA
>JBCJKH010026537.1:0-17148 GCA_039877255.1 Loriculus beryllinus
CATGACAGTGACAAAACTGAGAGTAATTCAAAAGAATCACACATGCAAGTACAGTTGTGATGACTTTGCTAGTGGAGCCTTACTTGTTTTTGTAAACCCAAACGCCAAGTTTGTCCTTTGATGAAGGGGGGACCCCCTGACACTCTACTCTGACCCACTGCAGCACTTTGTCCGTGGATCTGGAATTTAACATGTAGAACTGTGGAAAATAGAAAGAATTTTTTTTTTACCCACACAGTTATCTTAAAGCTTAAATCTGACTGATGTTAAAATACTAACTTTTAATTAGCATGTATTGGTATATAATTATAGAAATTAAAAAGTTCTTTTCCTAGCTGCACAGAGCACTGACAACATCTGGAACAAAATATGGATCCAAAGACCCTTATCTTTTAGCAGATTCAAGCCCCCAACAGTCTATAGAAGTAACAGGGCTATGGACATCGAGTTTTACCACCCAAAACCTGACGTGGGATACAATGAATGTGTATACGAAGTAGCACTTGTCTTACAATTAAAAATTCTGGTTAAAAAAAAATGGTTTTAATTGTATATCTCTGTGTGTTACATCATTTTACATGGAGCAAAATAGCTGGTATAAAATACATATATAAAATAACTGAAATGTAAGAATATGACAGCAGGAAGGAAGCAAGTCACACCTTCTAAATGCAGCTCGTTTCAGACTGTTTGCAGGCACTGCATCAAGCTACTTTCAGTGTGTATTTAAGAGCAAGGCCAGAGCTATTTAATTTAAACCACACTCTTAGCACATCAGAAAATATTATCAGAGATTCCAGAGAATAACATTTCAAACTACAGAGACTACAAATCACTTCCTGATACTATTTTGGTGAGCTCTGGAAATTCCCATCTTTCAAAAGAAGTAAATGCAAAAGTGTCAATGCAATACAGTTTATGGGGTGAATTGCACAAGACCAACTGCAATCAAAATAAGTAGTAGGTCATGGTATTTCTTCAGCAGTGTAAAGCTACCAGAGTACAATCCTCATATGAAATGATGCACAACTGAAGGCTGACCTGTTATATAAACATCACATTATCTGACCAGAGAAGTTAAAACATTGAAATTATAAGTCAGCCAGTTAATCACCTGCATGGAAAACAAAATAAATCCAAGTAGTAAGCACTGTGTTTTTTTAAATCAAAACCTCCTAGGCAAGCACAAAAAGAATATAGCTTCTATTAGTTTACACCTGGGGAAGCTGCTGACAGGATGAGAAGGCTCGTTATCTGCCTCCAAGAACTAGATACCACCAGTGGATGAAACTATTATGCTGCAGAAGCCAGGGAGGACACAGTGACTGGATATATCCTCAGCATCCCCTGGTATTAACATTTAAGCTCTGCAACAAGACCCAACTGACCAGTCATTTGGTATAAAAATGTTTCAGTTGTTGAGACTATAAATTTCTTGCTTTGGATGGATTTTAACTAACTGAAAAGGCCACCTCTGGTTGGAAAAAAAAATGGGAACAAAAGCTAATGAAGAGGAACTTACTTGTGAGGAGAGGTTTATCTTTAAATAGCTCACCTTGTTTGTATTGCCACGTGCGTGATGTCCTCCAAAGAGGTACACCACTCTGTCTACACACACGGCACAACTTCCAGACATGGAAGGAGGAACATCTCCCTCTGTTTTACTCTTCTTCCTAGAAGCACAATTTAAAATATTTTACCTGATAAAAACAAACAGCAATCATTTTATCTGGAGGGAACTTTTATAACACTACCAGTATGTTTTTTGTTACAGTAAGACACTGAGGACCACTCAGTTCTGAGTTCTTTGCAGACAACAATTCCCAACACTGACCTGGTATGATGAAGGAGGTGGGAAAAGGCAATGTAATTACTACGTTTTGTGGGGGAGGAGCTCCAACTGCCCTGTTCAGGGCTTCGGTATGCCCTGAACATTCAAAATCCCCCAAAATATCCTCAGGCAAAGAGGATGCCCCTCTCCAAACTGAAGGTTTCTGCTGGATTTTTAATGTTTGTAAACATGGTAACCACAAAGATGAACTTCCAGCCCCTATCCAAGGCTCTGCCTAACCACAATGAGAACTGGAAGCACTGCTGAAACCACGTGCTGCAAAGCATGGAGGGGACTTGGCTTTACAGCTCAAGACCCTGGTTGGCTATGGAACTAGTGCCCTGGATTCCCTTTTCTCACCCTGTCTGAAGAATTCATCTTCTTTTTTTTTTTTTCATATAATCAACAATTAAATGAATTATTTACTGTACCATCTTCCAGTTTCCATGTTGTAGATCCATATTTCATCTCTAGGCAGATAGAAGTCATAAAATCCCCTAACTTGGGCATTCTGCAAAACACACCAGAAAAGGAAAAGCAACATCAGAAGAATGCTTGACATACTGACTTACAGACTCCTGTGAATGCTTACACCCTCTCAGAGATCTAATCACAGAACAGAAAGCAACAGGAGCAGTGCCTACTGCACTTCTGTACCTCTCACCTGCACAGCAGCCCTTGGAGAGCATGTATTAGTATGTTTTAGCTTCTGCCGGGGAACAGATAAGCTCGAGCCAGAGACTAGGGTAAATGGAAGTTAAATCTCCTTTTCGTAGCCCGAACAGGATAACTGAAGTGTATAAGTGACCTAAAATTTCCTTTTTAATTCTTCCACCCCCTGTATGACATCACCAGAACAATACACCAAAGCTTTGTCTTGAGCTACCTATTTATTTGCCAAATTAAATAATAATTCATCTTAATTTGTGTCAAAATCATAAAATGACTTAATTCTGCTTGCAGTACATGCACACCCATCATGATAAACAACCGACCTGTAAGCACTAACATGCAATATACAGTTGTGCAGGTAATGCTGTAAATAAAAGCACCACTTTGCACAGTGTGCATTTCAAATCAGACAGCACCCCATTCTCTTCATTCCCTTCTGAAGGTTCAGCAAGGCAAAGTGCTGGGTCCTGCATTTGGACCACAACAACCCCATGCCACACTATAGGCTGGAGGAAGAGTGGCTGGAAAGGTGCTTGGTGGAAAATGACCTGGGGGTCCTCACTGATGGCCACTGAACACGATCCAGACCCAACAGCATCCTGGCCTGTATCAAACAGTGTAGCCAGCAGGGCCAGGGAAGTCATTGTCTCCCTGTACTCTGCACCAGTGAGGCTGCACTTCGAGCACTGTGTTCAGCTCTTGGCCCCTCACTACAAGACAGACACTGAGGTGCTGGAGCATGTCCAGGAAAGGGTAACAAAGCTGGTGAAGGGTCTAGAGCACAAGTCTGATGAAGAATGGCTGAGGGAACTGGGGTTGTTTAGTCTCAGGGAGAAGAGAAGGCTCAGGGGGGACCTTACTGCTCTCTACAACTACCTGAAAGGAGGGTGTAGAGGTAGGGGTTGGTTTCTTCTCCCAAGTAACAAGTGATAGGACAAGAGGTAACAGCCTCAGTGTGTGCCAAGGGAGGTTTAGATTGGATAATAGGAAACATTTCTTCACAGAGAGTGGAACCAGGCATTGGATCAGGCTGCTCAGGGCAGTGGTGGAATCACCATCCCTAGAAGAGTTCAAAAACTGTGCAGATGAGGTACTCAGTGATACGATTTAGTGGCAGTCTTGGCAGTCCTGGGGCAATAGCTGGACTTGATGATCTTAAAGGTCTTTTCCAACCAAGTTGATTCCATGATTCTTCCAACAGACATGCGAGTTGACAAAGGCAAACAACACCCTTCATTCCACCCAAGTTAACAGTTTGCCAAGATCTACATTTAACATTATTTATTTCAATATTTCAAACTCTTAAATGTCATATTCTGATTTGTTAACTAGAGCTTTTCTTTTCCAGGGAAGAGATATTGTCACAGTCACTCCCAAACTAATGGGAGATAATGACCAGCACTGTGGGTGGTAGGTGGCTTAGGGCATACCTTATAGCCTCCCCAGACATACATGCAGCGCCCATCAGTGACTGCCACGTGCCCACTGCGCTCAGCAGGGCTGTCGTTCTCCAGCTGCTCAAAGCTGTCCTCAGCTGGAGCTGGAAGCTCTTCATCTGCCTGCAGGTCTTCGTTATCATCAGCCATCTCAATACAGTGCTACGGGCACAGAATAACACATAATATGGGGCTCTAAAAGTCATCAGGGGAAACTACTAGAGGAAAAAAAAATGGTAAACTACACACTGCTGTTTCTTTCACAGTGATGTTTTGGTGGAAGAAGTTATCCCACCAGTCAAGAAAGTTTCAGATGGGGATTCCTCAGTTGTGTGTAATTTGTAATAGCTTCAGTTGCCAATTTGAGCCAAGGTCTCTATCTGGTTTTTAAAAACACACTTTTCTATAAATTCATTAGTCAATAACAACAAAAAACCAAACCAAAACCAAACCAACCCACACCCAAATAAACTTGAAAACTTTGCTGACAATATGGTTGTCACAGAAGTAAAAACTCCTGCATCTTTTCAGACAAAGTCCCTTTGGGCTGCATAAGCCAAGTGTCCCGCACACAAGCCTTCCCACAGCTGTGGAATGCGGGACATATTACCTACACTGAAAAAACCCAACACAAAACAAAGGCCCCTGCTCAAAATCATGCCAGCATGCAATGCAGAAGACCACAGAGTGTCCTGGAAAGACAATAGCTATGTGCACTCAGCCTGTGGCTGCTGAGCACTGTGCAGCTCAGGGACAAAAGCAGCCGCCACACCAGGGCTCTGGCACGTGAGGAGCCCCAGGGCCACATTGTCACCAGGTTGTTGGTAATTCAAAGCGCCAGCCGTGGGAGGAATCAAGCCAGGAGATGCTGGTCATCCCTGCCAGGTCATCCTAGGAGCTGCCTGCACGCTCAGCCTGCAGCGGAGCAGGGCGATGCCTGAAAAGCCAAAGTCATCTTCCACTTACGAGCCACTCTCAAGTGTCTGTCTGTTGTAGCTCTCCTGCAGCTGTGAGCTGAAACCATCACCACATAAACATTTTCAGACACAGATCAAAAGGTCGGGGAAGCTGGACAGCTTGAAGTAATGGTTTTGTGCAACCAGGCTAAGCAAGAGAACTGGAAAGGCCTTTAATAAGACTATCAAGCCCTGCACTCGCACAAAATCCCTGACACCTACACTGCTCCTGACAGATTTTAATTTAATTTGAACCGCTCTGATGATGGAGACACTGCACCACCCTCGGTAGTTTATTTTTGAGCTTTAATTACGGTTTAAATTAGAAAGCCTTAGCCACACCTCAATGAAATCCGTCTGCTTCAGGTTAACCGGATCTTTACCGAATTCACCCCAGCGATCAGCACTGCCTATTTTTCACTCGTTTATCTTTAAACAACCTAAGACACACGGGACAACTGCCCGCTTTTAACCATTTTTCAGTCCCGTACTTGAAACGCTTTTCACAAGCCACTGCAGTCCCCCCCTGGCTACCCCGCGACAGCCCGACCGGCCAGACGCGGTCTCCTGCGGCAATCCCGACACACGTTACGTGTCGGGACATAGCCGTTAACACAGGACCCGACCCGCTCAGCAGCCGCGCTGTGCCCAGCAATACGCCACCACCGCACTTACAGACCCGTTACCAGCCTCCCAGCCCTTGTCCCTCACTGCCGATGTTTGAGGGCCCTCCCCCCGCCCCACAGTCCGCCGGCGCCCTGCCGAGCCACCTCCCCTCTGATCCCGATCCCGGGCCCTACCGCGGCGGGACGGGGGCTGCTCGCAGTCTGGACGCCGGGGACACCCGCTCCTTCTCTCCCTCTTCACCTCAGCGGGGCCGCGCAGCGTCAACATCCGCCGCTGCCGGCCGCTTCCGGACACGCCACGCAGGCGTCGTCGCGGCCCGGGCCCTGTGTATCCCGGGTGTGTGCTCCGGTAGCTCACGGGGGCCCGAGCACGTCTGCAGCCGGGACGCGAGGCCCTGCGGGGGCCGCGGCTCGTCAGCGGCACGGTAACGGCTAGCCCACGGCGGGAGGCGGCGAGGTGGGGCCCGTCCGCCGCGCCTAGCGCCCGGGAGCAACAGCGAGTGGCGCAGTGCTTTGTCAAGGGAAATGAACCGAGCGATAGATCCTCTGTTAAAAATCAGGCACCGAACGAACACCGAAGTTCAGAACATACAAAGCTAACAGCTGAGCTACAATACCCGGTCACAACACTCCCCGTTACAAATTTGTTTCAGAAAAACCCTCTCCTCACTACAGCTTATAAAAATGTGAAACACTAACCAAAATTGGTCCTGGTTCAACTCTTTATAAAATTTTAATGATTGTGCTCCCATTAACTAAATAGTTGAAACAAAAATAGCAAGTACTACATATGCTCTTTTTAAACAATAAATAAGCATTTTTTAAACAAGAATGAAATAGAAACTTTACACATCCAAAATACGATATACAACCTATTTAAAAAATGACTCAATTACATAAAGAGTAAAACCATGTTACAAACTGCATGTAAGCTTTCCTATGTGACAGGCGATTCTGCACGTTGCAGCTTTTCCCTTCAAGTTCCACAGTTAATCTGACTGATTTGCTACTTGGAGCAAGACATCTGGCTCCACCATTTCACTGGATGGTCATATAACAGAGTTGAGTGGAATCAAACAATAAGATTCAGTGGTGTTAGGAAATTAGTTACCTTTTTCAAGCCTGACAACTGAATCTTCCAAAGGTACTGTGTTCAACAAACTTTATCTCTTCAGAAAGGCTGATGCAATAAGGCTGTCGTAAAGTTTTAGACTTAAGCCTTATTTTATCCAACTGAAAACATTTTGTGTCATGTCTCCTTCAAAAAGAACAAGTTGTCCTCGTTAAGACCATGACAGCAGAAGTTAACAATATATACAAACAAAGTTTTATCGGGTTCCTATAATGCAGAAAATGAACAAGAGTTCCATAAAAAGGATTGCTTTGTTCTCAAACTTTACTTAGAAACTCAGCTTAAGTAAAGTTCACCAACAGAAGACCTTGCTGTATACCATAAGTAAACCCAAGTGTTCAACAGTTTTGTTGCCAGTGTTCATGTGGTGCTGAGTTGACTCTGTCTCTCAGTCTCAGCTTTCTTCTCTTGCCGGTGGTTAACTGCAGCCCAGAAGGTTATTTTTTTCAGCACTTGCTGCAGAAGTTTGGATGGCAAGTATGGTATTTGGCTCTTTAGGAGAGTTGCATTTTTACCAATGCAGTCAAGACACAACCTGAAGAAGGAAAAAAAAAATAAAAAAGAGGAAAAAATTAGATTTAAGTAAATTGTCTATAGCCTAAAGGTAAAAAAGTAACATAAAATAAAAGCTTATCATGTTTGCCACATGTGTTGTGCCTGCATGTGCAGGAGAATATAATACACCAGTGTTTAATCTGCTATGGATCACTTTATGTGGCATGTTTCAAATATTACTAAGCTAATTTCATATTTTACATATCTATGTAGGATTACACAGTTAAAAACCCACACGTAGAAGCACTGTGCCATAACAACTTACACAATTCCATGTGCCAATAGCCTCAACTCACCTGAGAAGCGAGTAAGGTTGAGTCTGAAATATCAACAAGTCACTGCAGTGACCCTGAGCAAGGGAAAAAAGAACCATTAAAATGAGGAATGGCTTATCTCAAACATTGCTGTTTTCTACATTAATGTAACATTATAATGTAACATGCATAATTTAAAATGGATAATATGTAAATAATTCTTTATAAATAATCTGAATAATAAATTCCTTTTTATGAGCTTAACGTGAGCAAGAAAAAAAACAACCTCCTAAATTACTTTCCAAAAACACCTGAGGTCATATCTCTCACCATCATATATCAATAAACCCCATATCATCACCGATATTGTTGTTTTATATACATTTTTATTGTCATAGTGATAGGATTTCATTATTTGTTTTACTGACTGTGTCCATGAAATGCAAGTCATCTTTGCTTCCACCAAACACCATCACTTCTCCTTCTTTTCCAAGGCAGGCGGTATGCCACAATCTAGAAATAAAATTAGAAATAGAATTAGTGACAAAGTGACAACAAGCAGTTGTGTGTTGTCAGCAAAACAAATGTTAAAACTAAGTGCTTTTAAGGGTTTTGGAGAAGGATTAAGTATACTTGTATGTTAACATCTTCACCTCACATAGACTGTCCTCCATTCTTCACACTTAAGTTGCTTTTGAAAAGACTTTTGCTATAACGATATAGGTTCCTTTTTTTCCATTTTAACTAAAGGTCACTTTTTCTTAAATCCTATGATTCCATTACTTAAAATTTTAAGATTCTTCTGGCTGAGTGCTTAAGTAATGGATTTTACAAGCTGCTCTGTGAGCCTGCAGAATCAAAACCTGTTCTTTATTGGCCTTAATTCTTCTTATGGCAGAATGGAGAGTAAGTGCTGAGTGCTAAGTAGAGTAAGCAATTATGAGAGTCGCTCTCTTCTGTTTGGTCATTTATTTTCACTGAATGTGTTGGGATTCAGTATCTCTGAAGTTCCCACTCCTTTGTCAGACAGCACTGAAAGGGTAAATCGATTCAAAATGTATATGGGCAGAAGAGGCAGTCATGCATATGCTGAGTACAATAATGGAATTCTAACTTCTTAGGAAACCAAGACAAGGCCTGTATTGCACAGTATTTATCTCTTCAGAGGTAAAAAATAATACCATATAGTATAATGTTACTAATTTTTTTTAGGAATATAAAAGGAGAGAGCAATATGGCTATCCATCTCATGAGATTTTTTGAGGAATTTTATTACATTTCTTACAGACCAATATATTTTTGTATTTATTTGACTCTTCTGATATGTATAGTTATATATACTTTGTGTTATTTATCACTACTTCAAGAAAATGTTAGTGGAAAATTTTTTGAAAACAAAATAACTATACAAAACAAGCTTTTGCCAAGAACAGCTTTTGTTTTCCTTTTTCTTTTAAGATTTTCCACTATTTCTTTATTTCATAACTACAGTTGTTAATGGCTACAAGACTGGGAGGGGTTTCAGTACTGACTCTTAACCCAAAACATTAGGGATGAAAACTTCAGAACATAGGTTATCCTGTTTCAGGATTCCCCCAAAGTTTCCCAAGGATCATTTACTGTGTCAATTACTTACATCATGGCCACATGTAAATTGTGTTGTGCATATAAGAGCACATGGTATAAAAAAACCCCAAGCAAAACCAAACCCACACCTGACTTGAATAATCTTGCTTTAACAAAGATTCTGCTACTTCAGCACCTTACTAGATTTACTTTTTATTATTAACAAATCAATATCTGTAATTTTTCTACTGGCGTATCACTACTGAAGTAAGTATCACAAGATGATTATCACCACAGAGCTCTGGCCCTTTAAATCTACTTAACCACAGTAATATGCACCAGTAGAACTTCCACACAAAAGTAAACATTCTCATTTTCTTACTCCATTCATATCAATAATTATTCACCATCTTCCTTAGGCTAAACTGTATCCCACCTTTTCTCTTCCTCATACCTGTAGATAGATCTGTCTCTGCCTTTTCTGTATTACGAAAACTCTGGCCTGGATTTCGTCACCAAAGAACACTGGGAAGCTTTTCCTGCCTTGACTCTGTTGACATCCTAGCTTGCAACCTGGGGCTTTTTCTACAGACTGACATCTGTCCTCTCACAGCTACTCTAACTTAACACCTAAACATTCTAAAAAAATGTGTTAATTACACAGATGCTGAACTGATGCAACCTTTTTACACAGCTCTTCTAACTATAATAGCAGAATTACATTGCAATGAAATCACTGGGAATCTAAGTTAAACATACAATTTGCTCTGTATTTTAACCTGGCATGCAAAATGTTAGCTGAAGTACAATTAATGGACAGAAAGGAAAATAAAATATTTTCTACCAATACAGAATAACAGATCTATAACCTGGAAGACAATATTTTAGAAGTTATTAAAAATGAAAGTCAAAGGAAATTAACCTTTACAGAATTTGAGGAGGGACTCAATTTTGAATAAGCACCAGGAAAATACACTAATGCATATATGACATATTGTGCATTGCTGTAAAACAGTAGAAATATACAAAAGAAGTACACATATATGTATTATTGCCAATGCATTTTACATCCTGTTGTAAAGTCATATGAGCAATAGAACTGATCTAAACCTTTTTCAGCTGCAGAAATCCTGTTAAGTATAGGGATACCATTATGGTACAAGTAAGTAATTCACACTCAAACTAATTCAACAGAGAGAGAGGCTTTTGGTATGGCCTCTTTTATCCATGTTTCCAGGACTTCCTGAGAAATGTTTTAAGTACTTTTTAAATTGTTATTTTTTCAAAAAGGAGAGGGAGGTTATTTACTTCAATAAACAATTAGGTCAATGAAAGGCAACTCTCCTCAGCCTACTACAAAGCGCATACCAAAAACCTGCGGTGGTGGAGAACCACAGGACACGTTTGGACTTGAAAGTTCTAAGTCTCTTGTCAGCGTGTCATCCAAAAGCTCTCTTCCCTTTGGAGAGTCTAGGCTGCATGTGCAGTACAGTCCCCAGCAAATTTAGTGGTGTCAACCTCAGGAACCCTCTTTGGTGCTTCTGCTGCAGCAAGGAACATCGCTTGTTCAATAGCCTCTCTGCCAGCACAGCCAAGTGACAGTTCCACTTTGCAGCCTAGCATGGAATCTGCCCTTGAATTGCCTGAAAACCACCTGGGGTTCAGGAATCACAGGTTCCCAACATCCAGCCCTACTGCCAGAGGTTATTCCAGCTTAATTGCAGAGCAAAAGCTGAGCTGCAGCTCCCTGAGCTGCTACCTGCAGAAGCAGCACATTCAGGCCCTTCCTGATCCTTTTTCATAATGCACTAGTAAAAATAATCACACAAATCCACTTCAGCAGTTAACTTTTACAAGGCCATCCATATAAAAAACTGAACACAAGGAAACGTACGATCCTTGAGTGCTAATGATGCACTTTCTTATTTAAGGCAGTCATTAGTCCCTTCATCTATCACTTCCTTAACTGTAAAAAGACAGAAAATATTCAATGAAGCTAAGGTATATGTTTATTTGGGCTTGAAAGAGTCTGAAATATAAGAAAGCAGAAAACTTGGTTTAACAGCGCTGTTATATTTAAAAGGCATCCTAGAATAAGATAAAACAGAGACAAATTAATTGAGGTAAAGGTATTTCAGTAACATAAAACCAGAATGTAAGGCAGGCAGCAGGCAAATACCGACCCACAACTGTACAGTATGCTAAAAAAAAATTTATAAAATTGTGCTGAGAATACCTGGTGAATGTGTAGAATGAACTCCGTGAAAAACTGAGCATTTACTATCTACAGCAAATCAATTCAATTGTATTTATGTTATAAATACAGAGAACGTTTTAACCGGTGTGTTACAAAATAGTCTGTGTTCTGATAGAGCAAGCATCTGTTTTCATTGGCGGCTTCAACATGAAATTTGCTTTCTTTAGTCAAAAATAATTAATAGTAGTCTTAAACTAGAGAGGGAAGAGGCACAGAGCCTGCAAGAGACAGTATGATGGTTCGTACTGGCAACACGTTCTAGGCCTTGGCCATTCTGGTTGGCAGTTAAGACCTTGAAAAATTATAAAACTCCACAGTCACTTAATGTGCTGTTTAGTACTAAACTCAGTTTTGCAAAGCTGTAATCATAATTAGGTGTTCCTGCTCAGGGCAAAAAACCAACCAACCACAAACAAACAAACTAGTTATTTTATAATACTTTTGAAGCCTGAAAAGTGCATCAACATTTTCATGGTTGTCTCCCCCATGTTTCTAATAATGTATCAACATTAACCAGCCTCTATTATTCACACAGGTTATTAATTCCTCAAAGGTTATGTGAATACATATTCTTGTATAAAAATAATTTGGCTATAGAACATCAGGTTAGTTGGACACCCAGATCCCTCATCATAAAAAAACCAAATAATCTTTTAGTTCAAGTAAGCATCGACTATAACAAATACAGAAAGTAATAACGTTGTATCAGGTAGGAAGGAACATAAGTTAGTAAAGCAAACTGCACTAATTTTCTAAAATATTTTTGTAATATAGCTTAAAAATACTGTTTGATAATTTAAAATTCCTGAAATATAAGCATTTTTAAAAATAAAGTAAACATCTATTTTTGTATACCTAGGCCTACTCTTAGGCAAATGGGTAAGTTGTTTCCATCCATTTGTTTTAATGCTGTGAATCCAGCCATCACCTACAATATAAGAACATACATTAGCATTTTTTTCCTGGGACAAAGTATTACCTTTTGTATTTATACAAAAAGCTCTTATTCTAAAAGCACATTATATTAAGATAACAGTAACATCATCACTACATTATCTAGCATCTTTTCAGCGTGTAATTTAACTTAACCACTCAACCAAAGAAAGCATGAAAATCTGGAAATAAAATACACTCAACTTTTTTTTTTCTTGCTATATTGAGAAAATCACCCCCTCTCAGTGGAATGTATCTGTGACATTCAAAACTATTTTCTCCAATTTCACATTTTTTCATAAAATGCCTTTTCTAGAAAAGCAATTCAGTATAAAACTATTCTACTTCCTATTTAACATTCTGTAGCTGCGATGTTACTCATCCAAAAATCTACATTATGTTGACATTATTGTGTCTTCTCCCTGTAACTGCTATTAAGTTACCCCTTGTCCATATCAAAATATGTCAGATTCTTGCCTTTATTCTTTTAGATGACAAAACAGTTTGAGGATTTATTATTGTATGTTCTCACTGTACTACACAACATATTTCTATAAAAGTAATAAAACAGCTAGAGAAATACTCAGCACCATGAAAATCCTGTAATAAGATTTAGGTTGAAGTAGTTTGAGAAAGACACCAAATGCGCACACTACATGAGGTTAGTATTTAAGTGTACCATAGAATCATAATCTCTAAATTACTTACTTAAAGGAACATCATCAGAACTTAGTCCACCAAAAAGAAAAAGTCTGTCATCTCCTATGGCAGTCAATGTGTGCCAGGATCGATCTTTTGGCTTCTCTCCACTGATACTAATTCTTGGTGAAACAAATAAACAAAAACAAATGTTCAAAGAATGCTGAAGATTAACCTGCCAGAAAATTTAACAGTTAATTTAGTTTGTCATAGAACAAGCCTGGATATTTTCCTGGTGAAAAAACTGCACTTAAGCAATCTGAGTTTACTCTTGAGAAGAGCGATGTTCAAATCTAAACACAGCAATTTTCTGTAGTAACTGGCCTCTGAACCATCAGTTATGTACATACCAATGCAAGGACAAAAGCATTGTGATTTTATTTTCTTAAGATCACTAAAGCCACTACTTAATGTACAACTGAAACCACTTAGGACAGCAAAGGATGAACTACACATTCAAATAAACTGCACACTACTGAAGGTAAACAGACTCAGTTATTTGAGATAAAACTTAATGAATCCTGAAGGCTACGTCTCTCTTCTCTTAGGAAAATTATCTTAAATGATATAAGGACTGTGCCCTTACCTTCTATCCAAAAACTACTACCTCTTCAAACATTGTGCCTTTTAACACAACAGTGAGTCACCCAAACGTTGAGATAAATTTTAATAAGAAGTGGAATTCATAAGTACAAAACAGATGTAGGTTTATTATTCAAGAAATCTGCTTATGTTACAAAAACGTAAGATTTGATTTTTGTTTCATTTTAGCTACACAGTTAAGTATGCTCAAGATGAGAATCTGAGCAGAAAAGAACCTGAACATAATGGATTACCTATAATGGGTGGCCTGAATTCACACCATTCAGCTGTACACCTAAGTTTAAACACTTAAAGTGTACATCTGTCTCAGGAGGATCCAAACAGAGCCAGCACATAAGAAGGACCTCCAGAGGGCATCAGCTCACATAGTATCTCGATACTATGCAAACAGCAACTCCCACTGTAAAGTACTTAAAGTTACACACAAGGAATTTAGCCCACTGCATACCCAGTATGTCCTCATTTTGGAAAGCTGGTGGAAAAAACAGGTACAAACACCTGTAAGCTGTCTTGCAGTGTCAAAATTTTAGTGAGAGACTGTTCAGAGCAGGTAAGAAAGGAATGCTCAAACCAGGTGGACTGTATCTCAAAGAACCAGTTACTTTTTTTATACCTCCTCTTTGCTAAAGTGAGGTCAGTGTAATAATACACACAGACGTGTACTCAAATCTACAATATGGACAGTGCAGACAGTCATCTGTATTTCCTTTATAATCAGTGCAGAGAAACAGGTCCTTCAAAAGCACAACTCTTGATTTATTTTAGATCTCTGACTTAGCAGTAGCTGTCTTTGTGCTCAAGAAGTACCTGTTTCTCTTAACTGAGCACAGAGGAAGGCTAGAGTGAGTAATACAGGCATCTGCAGTTCAGTTAGAGGAATTTCACTGCTGGTGACTGCTAAGCAGTTCTCCATCTGGAAGCAAAGACTGAAAAGTCATAGCTAATTAAAATGTGATTGCAAAACTGTCCTAAATTTGGCTCTGAAGTTGAAGCCAAGCCACAGTGTTTGAGTGCCTGCTTTGCACAAGTCTTGTATAAGATGCTTCTAAAACTGGTGAAGGGGCAGACTGTGCTAAGATACAACCAGCTTTGATGTTTAGAAAAATATAGACCAGATATGGATGGGTGATAACATTTCCATCATTCACACTACTGATACAAAAAATTATCAAGGTAACAAATACAACATTGAATGTTTTGAATAACACATCAGTAGAGCTCAGGGAAGGCAAAGTAACTTGTAGGTCGTGGCAAATAAATATTGCAGTGTCATGCTCAAAGATACTCCTGGATTAGTAGGTTAATATTATGATATTTCTCAAGAAACCTGCAGAGTAAGAAAAAAAATATGAAACAAAACAAAACCTTGACATAACTGGTTAATGAGAAGCCATGGGGCTTTAAATAAAATCATTATTGTAGTTGGAATTTTTCTCTCAGATGTCTGATAAATGAATTTGAATGTAGGACTGTACAGACCATGTCCTCCTTGCTGGAATATCTGTATTTTACAGAAGAACCTCAAACAACTGCAGTTAAGTTTACCATGGTCAAAAGCATTCAGACAGCCAAAGTTTTCAATCTGCATTAAATCCTCAGGTCTTGTTTGGTGATAATTCATGTGGGCAGTCAAAGGCAATCTCTCTGTAGCTGCAGAAGGGCTGAGATAATTCTGATACCAAGATAAAAAAGGCTTCATACTGCCCAATTTTTTATTCATTATTGGATCAGAATTTTCAGTAGAAAGGAGTCTAAAGCCATAGCATATGAAAGGAAAGGTTCCTTGCAAGAAACATCTGGAGGAGAAAATGCTTACCCTAACAGCAAACAAGTCTGAAGGAATTTCCTCATCTGTAAAATATCAGAATGACACTAGAGCTTTTTAGAGGCAATTTTCAGCTGCAAATGGATTGTCTGAGTAGAACTACTCAAAACTATTGCTGGTACTCAAAGGATGTAAAATGATTTTTCTTTATTTTACACTCTCAATATATAACTATGTTGGTCTCAGCAAGCACTTCTTTGATGTATTTTTTCAGTGTCCCAAGGACTCTTTGCAGAGGTACTACAGAATGGCTGGATAGTAGGCTCCTAAATTTATACTGATCAAAGTCTATACTGAATCAGGTAAGTCTTGTGAGCCATTATTGGATCACAATATAGTTATTGGAATAATCTTAGTTTTTAGGAATTTAGGCTGCATTTAGTATTACCATCTTTAGTCTAAGAATGTGTGTGTATACATATGAAAAATCAGCCTGGTGTTCAGGTCAAGACCAGAAAACGCTTTTTAAAATCTTCAGTATTAGTTTTCAAATGCCAAACAAAAGGGAACTCTGACTGAAGGCTTAGAGCTTGGACATCCCTCCTTCAGGGCTTGAAATTCCTTTCACTGACTTCTCACTTAACTGTCCCAGGTTTCCTTTTGAAAAGCAATAAAAGGCAAGCAAACAGCAACTGCTCAACAACAAAAAGTAAGCAACTAAAGCAATTATTCAGATAATCAACCCACTCAGAGGCATAGTTCACAGTCTGAGACAGTGCTATCATTTACAAAGACCACTGTTAATTTTAAAACAACCAGCAAAGAAAAGGAGGAATTAAACTGATTGCCCATAAATATTAACTGAAAAGATCTTTGGAGGGACACTGCAGGACTTCTTTGTGGTACTCCCATCAGCAGCACAAAGGAACTGATGAAGGATTGTGCACTTGCAGCCCAGAAAACCAACTATATCCTGGGCTGCACACTTCAAGGAAGGGGATTCTCCCTCTACTCCACTTTTGTGGGACCCCACCTAGAGTACTGCATCCAGCCCTCAGGCCCGACATAGTAAGGTGTGCACCTGTTGGAGCAAGTCCAGAGGAGGCCACAAAGGCTGGAGCACCTCTCATTTGGAGACAGGCTGAGAGCTGGGCTTGTTGAGCCTGGAGAAGAGAAGGCTCTGGGAGACCTTAGAAAAGCCTTCCAGTGCCTAAAGGGGCTGACAAGAAAGCTGGAGAGGGGCGAATTCTACAGGGGCCTCTACGGACAGGACAAGGGAGAACGGTTTTAACTGGCAGAGGGGAGACTTAGATTCGATATCAGGAAGAAGTTCACCACTGTGAGGGCGGTAAGGCACTGGAAGAGGTTGCCCAGAGATGCTGTGGCTGCCCCATCCTTGGCAGCATTCAAAGCCGGGTTGGACAGGGCTTTGAACAACCTGGTCTAGTGGAAGATATCCCTGCCCATGGCAAGGGGGCTGGAACTGGATGAGCTTTAAGGTCCTTTCCAACCCAAACCATTCTATGATTATGTCTACTACTTTGCTTTGCTCTCAGGTCAGAGAACCCACTTGGTGTGGGATCAGTTCAGCAGTCACAGGTGATTAATGTTGTCCATCACAGGTATATGAAGGAAATAAAGCCCTGGAGCAGGACCAGTACTCAGGGAAGGTGTATTTCATGGTCTTTTACGAAATTACTGTTAGGTTACCTTGAGAATAGGAACGGAACAGTGATTATCATCTGTCCGTTTATCACCTAGCAATATATGCACTGATTCTACACATGTAGTAAGTGCCATCATATATGCTATATGTAAACAAACAAATCTTGGGAAGTATCCTAATACCTAATTTAGTTTAAA